>CANSZD010003940.1:0-168368 GCA_947648045.1 Beta corolliflora
GATCCGCTAACATACTGGGTTACACCCATACACTAATGTTCGCATTATTCACAAAAATATAGTAAATGATTTAACTTACTCACGCACAAAGGAATTAAATAATTGATTTACTACAACTTTATCCTAAAACGAATAGGCTCAAAGTGTAAATGTGGGAGCTTATACAAATGGTTAAGGAAGCTAAGGAGAATTAATCGTCACCACACGCCCATCAGCGACCGTGCCTTCAAACGATACTCTGAGAGAAGGAAAAAAGAAAGTTATGTGCATCAATCACATGAAAAATAATTTACCGCTTAGCCTTTTAAATTTTCTACACAAGAAATTATAATAATTTATTCCATCAATATAACCATCAGTTAAGATGATTGTGTTCTAACTTAGCAATGCCTTACGCCTTCGCGCCCGTGTTGCCGGCTAATCGAATTTCAAAAGTATCGCATGTAAAGACAAACTTTTATATATGAACTTACCTTTTTGCGTAACGCTCTCGTATGTTTAGTAAGTATGTAACAATATTAATTAAAAACTGTCTTAATTAAGACATAATCGTAACTCAAGCAAAAGTTTTATTAGCAAAATGCTTTAGCAATAGCCCTATAAGCAAACATGTGATGTGAAATGAAAAAAAGAATAATCCTATGGTTGTTATTGTTTGGATATGAAATTTACTAGCGTTGAACAGATACAACCCTTGCAAGCTAATAATATTAAGAGATAAAGGAATCTCAACTCACAAGGATACTCACTGAAATCATTCATCAATCAACTAACGAGTACTCTACTTTGTTAAAAACTTTACAAGGATACTCTATTTATTTAGCCTTAAATCTAGGATCTTTACCCAAAGATATGTACTACAACCCTCAACCTCACTTATCAAATAATGCTTTGTGCCCTCACCACTTAAATTTTCACTGATTATCCTTATTTCTCCCGTTTAATTATTAAAGAAAAAAAAAAAAAAAAGGTAACTGGGTGAAAACTTTGCTACTAGAAATTATACACCCCTAAATATGATAAGAGCTGTTGCTCGCTATCTTGGTGTCCTGCAACACATTGTGCTTTGAACATACATCACTTTTTTCTTTCATGGAGTAACATATAGTTTTAATAATAGAATATCACATTGAACTGAATCTCTTTATTTCCTACTAATAACTGAATTTCTATTAAGTTAAATAATACTCCCTTCAGCTTTTATTAGCTTTACCTACGAATACGCTTACATATATAAAAAAATACGTAATAGCATTTATAGTTAAGATGAGACACATATATAAATATAATTCAAGAAACACACCAAATACTAATTAAAAGCCATTTGATGAGTAAGTATGGAAATATTATGGAGCATGAAGTTTTTTTTTGTTTTAGGAAGTTTAATATAATAAGGAAATTATAGGTAGGATTTTAGGTAAGAAGGAAATTACTTATTTTCCAATTATATTGTTTCCAATTGTTTAAGAATTTTAGTTGTAGCCACATATTCCAGAAGGAATAAGAGATCATGTAAGTCCTATAAATATAGAATAGTAGGGAATGCATTTTTTATGAAGTTAAGAGGAAAACACATAGTAAGTGTTATTTTACAACTCATTAATTAAAGAAGATGTGACCACCATTAAAAATTTCTTGTGTGTTGTTCTGAGATTGAGGATCTCCATAATTCCATAGAAAAAGGTGCTTATTTAAAAATAATTCATCAAAGTTACTTCTTTGCCATCATCATCATCATTCATAGAGTAAGAGTTAGACTTGGGGAATAAAAGCATTACTGAAACATAGCCTATCAATTAAGAATAGGAAACAAAATTCAAGAGCATGAGTGGCCTTTTGCTGCCACCACGTTGACGTTAACATTGAGTTTTTATAGTCATCTAACTTTAACTTTTGTGAAGTAATTGTCAGTCCTTTTATTTTCGAATCTTGTGTTATGACACAAAAATTCACATCCCCTAGTCCCTACTCCCAACCTAATTAATCAAAATATACAGACACTTAAATACTTGTCACCCTCGTTATTTGATGATATCAAGCTCAAAAGTGCAAAACTTCCGTCTCACCCACCTATAGAGCCATCCACCATTAATAAAAATCATTACTGGCCATGCAGAATTAAATTCAACTCAATATAATAATTATTTTCTTTAACGCTTCTATTAAGAATGGCCGCCTACCCGGCTTCGACCAACCAGTAGAACGCCCTTCAAAAGAATCGTTGAGCCTAAAAGAGATCCGGTGAAAATCATCCATATGTATTCTCTCTCTTCTACTTTTAAATAACCAAACTTTCAGCTTTCCTCTCTCAGCTTTCCCCAAACTAGTAGGACATCAACACATGGTGATGAACTGTAGCCAATAACCAAACTGCTGAAGAGCGAGGCAAGTTTTCTTTTTTTTTCTAGATATGAACTTTAAGTTTTTTTTTTTTTGTTGGGGTTTTAATTATCCATGTTACCTGATTCTTTCTTCTTAACTCATAATGATGTTGTACATCTAACTATTAGTAAAGATACACCATTGTATTGTTTCGAGTTGTCTCATTTCTTAACATGTTCTAGTGAATGTTTTTCTTATTTAATTTTTTCAAGTTGCTAGTTATGACTTATGTGCATTTCTCTTCTATTATCGGCGAAGCATGTTACGCGTATTTAGGGACATGACCCGCGTTTTTTCCTTATACGAAAAGACATGAAGAGGAAATTTATTGATTTTGTGAGTAGAGTACAAAAAGTCTACTAATAAGAATTTCAAAAAGTTTTATCTTTTCTTTGTTTTTGGTTGATTTATTTCTCATCTGTGAGTGAGGTAGGTTTGACTTATATTAGGTACCGAACTGCGTTTTGTCTCCTTATCAAAAAGCCTAAAAGAAAATCAAGGAAGAAGAATAAATCTTATTAAACTAGTGTGGTAATTAAAATCTCTAAAGAAGAGTGAGTTTTCCCTTTCTCTTCTCATTTCGTTTGAAGCTAGCTAATAATCTATCTTTTATATTTGGCCTTGCAAGGTAGGATCGACCTATGTTAAGGATGTGACTCTAGTTTTCTTCGTTATCATAAGAAAGGAAGGGAATCTATTGATATAGGAAGGAGATCCTTTTAAAAAACTTTCTTTTTTTTACTCACAAATGCATCTAATTTGTGGCTAGCTAACGATAAGGCTGGTGCCTCGTGACGTGTATATATATATATGAATGAACCCTCTCGGACATAGATATTTAACAATAGATAGATAAATGGTGTTCTTAGTACTCTCAGTTGTTGTGGGGGCCCAAAGCTTTCGCCTCTTTTGTAAGATATCTAACTGGTACTCTGTAGTAGATAACAAAAAGTTCTGCTAGCATACTTGCTGTTAGATCAAGTGTCAATCTGATTTTTGATCTAAAAATTTGACAGTGATTATGAAGACCTTAGTAGGAGAAGGATTATCACTAGAAGAATGTCAATGTTCTTCGCATCCTCATTGTTTTCCACCTTACGCCTCATTCAACAGCATTAGTCACATTAATCCAGCAATTCTACCATCAATTTATACCAAAACCAGTGCGCCACTATATTAGCCTAAAATTAAAGAATGGTTCACCAGATCAAGCTCTTCCAACACTTCATTCACTTTAGTAATCGAGCAATTTGAGATGGAGATTATGACTCATTCAACCAAGTTTATAACGCTGTGAAGCATATCTTACTAGCAAGCTAAGATCAACTTCAACTCGTCTCAAGGTTAGTAGACCGAGCAAGAAGGATCACGTATCCTTCAAGTTAGCACAGGGTGAAAAGTATTTTTGAAGTGTTCGAGGAGATTCAACTCCAATGGAGTTTCATTTGCAACAATAATGACTCTAACTATGATACACATCATGATGATGATAGTAGTAGGTCATACAAAGCGCGTCTAGGTAACAAGCACTACTTTGAGCTTTCATTTGATCCAGAACAGAAGGATAAAGTGTTTGATTCATACTTACCTTATATACTTGGATTTTATGATGATATGATGGAGAGGAAAAGAGTTGAAACTATACACTCTTGATTGTGGAGGTGGAAAATCGGGTGGTTGGAGATCAGTCAAGTTCAAACACCCTTTCACATTTGATGCACTTGCTATGGAACCAGAGGTGAAAAAAGATGGTGATTGGTGATTTAGACAGGTTTTTAGGAAGGAGAGAGTTTTATAGAAAAGTTGGGAGAGCTTGGAAAAGAGGATATTTGTTATACGGTCCTCCAGGAACAGGGAAATCTAGCTTAATAGCAGCTATGGCTAATCACATCAAATTTGACATATATGATCTTCAGCTCTCGTCTGTCCATAATGACTCGGTTTTGAGAAGACTGTTGCTTTCAACATCTAACAAATCTATACTTGTCATCGAGGACATCGATTGCAGCTTGGGGCTTGCAGATCGCCAATTGCAGCATGTTGGTGAAGCCAAGGACAAATACATGAATGATAATGTTGACATGGATTCACAATCACAGGTTCGTAGTTTTCAGACTTTTTTGTTGTCAGTTTTTCATTTCTCCAAAGTTTTTAAAGCCAACTATTGCTTAAGACTAATGTACAAATACAGATATCATTGTCAGGATTGCTGAACTTCATTGATGGTCTATGGTCTAGTTGTGGGGATGAACGAATATTTGTTTTCACAACAAACCATAAGGAGAAACTTGATCCTGCGTTATTGAGGCCAGGACGGATGGACATGCACATTCACATGTCTTACTTAACCATGCCGGCATTTAGAATCCTCGCGCTCAATTACCTTAATATTTCCGGGGATCATCACCTTTTTAAGGAGATCGAACAACTCATTCAGGCTACAAAAGTTAGCCCAGCTCAAGTTGCAGAGGAGCTGATAAGAAGTGATGATGCTGATATTGCCCTTTCTAGTCTTGTAAAAATGCTTAAACAACATAAACTAGAGCAAATTGAGAAGAAGAAAATCAATTTTCCAAAGTGGGTAAACGGCGATTTAACCAATGGTACTATACATGATTTATCAGATGAAATTTCCAGTGACGATGCTTAGAATAAGTTCTAGTACTTCCTAACAAGAAAATGTTAGCAGTAGAAGCACTTTGATTTACCCTGCCTAATTTGCGTCAGGTTCTCATCATTGTTGGTTACTTCATCCATGAAATAATGGAAATTTCTGTTCTGTTTTTCTGATTTCTATTTGATGCTAAATTGTTCGTCTGCAAGATGAAATTTATTCTTCCGCTCGCACTTGGCTGAACACTTGAACTTCAGCCATAAATGTCAAGAAATTGGTATATGTTTTGCTTGATCTGTTATTAGATCATATCAGATTTTGTTACTTTGAGCTCTAATTTTTATCGTAGATCCAGATTATTCTGCTTCAGCCTATATGTGGCATTTTTCCGAGTTCAGGATAATAAGAAGCAGTTCACTTACATATAATTATATATCCACTATTCCACTTCAAACAGAAAGGGTTATGTTTCCAATTTCTACACTGACTTGGGTCATATAGAGGAGGAAGCAATGTACATAATGACAATCAGATGGTGTAATTAGAAATATGATAAACTGGGTGAGATGGGAAACTAGTTTTGATTAGTAAAAATCAATAATTACATATGACAAAAACAATGGTGAAGCAACAAGTATCAATTTTGATCTGTAAAATTCATTCTTGATCAATAAAATACGGTTTCCTCGACGAAAATTAGTTCTCCCAGAAAAATCAGTTCACTTTAGTCCAGGAAAAAGTAGGTGAATAGACAACGAATCAATTTTATTTCAGGCACTTAATATTAGTTCAGGGTAAACAACAGATCTATACTCGTCGTTGAGAATATTGATTGTAATGTTGGGTTGCCAGGCTGCAGAAAGTTTGTGGACAACTCTAGTAGAAATGAAGACAAAATAGGTGATGAACATTAGATAATGTCAAAGATATGTACTGTTTTTAGTTCAAGGAACAAGGATTATTAGAAAGGTAGAGACTAGAGTAAAGGCGCTGATTTTTCAATTTTTTAAGCATCACTTTGGTAATATCAGGTGTGTCAATTAAAATCACTTTTAATTACTAAAATCAATAAAAGCATATGACAAAATTACTAGTGAATCCTATCAAACAAAGAAACAGAAAAAAAACAGTGAATCAGCAAAAAAAATAAATTAGTATGAGATATCACTTTGACGGGACTTTGATTTTTTTGACAGAGATGTGACTTTGATTGATTTCAAAAATGAGTAAACTTTGCTTGATATTTAACCCCGCAAACAAGTCCACAAACCACTGTCTCAAACTCACTATTTACAAAAAAAGTTACTCCATATCCAAGGTTAAATTTTGCTGAAACTCACTGTCTCAAACTCACTATTAAGTATTAATCACAATAATGTTTTTCATTTAGAAGAAAAAAACATATTACTCCGAACATGTTAATAAGCCAGCAAGTTTTGCTACCAAACATGTTACATGACATGACACACACTGAAACACATGTTGTGCTCACAAATTGCAGGTAAGGCTATGTTCATTTCACCTTATCTTTACTTATTTCGGATCAGATCAGATCAGATCAGATCTGATAAGTTCAGATTATCTTTATATTTAAAAACTTTCTCCTCGTTTTTTTAGATGTAACATTGACTTTTCACATTTGTCGAGGCACAACTTTGACCGATAATATCTCTAATTGTATAAAAGTAAAAATTATAAAAAAAAATATATATTTAGAAAGTGTATACCGTGACGAATCAAACAAGATCATACATGACTATATTTTTTCTTATGTATAAATACCAATTAGTGGTCAAAGTGTATTGGATGAATATTGCAAATCAATATGTTACATCAAAAAAAACGGAGGGAGTATTATTATTGTTATTATTATCATGATTATTATGATTATTAGTATTACTAATGCTATTATTGTTATTGTAATAATTATTATTATTGTTGTTGTTATTGTTGTTGTTGTTGTTGTTGTTGTTGTTGTTGTTGTTGTTGTTGTTGTTGTTGTTGTTATTATTATTACTATTATTATTATTATTATTATTACTATTATTATTATTATTATTATTATTATTATTATTACTATTATTATTAATATTACTTTATACAATTACTATTACTATTAATATTACTATTTACTAGTACATTTGTTTAAAAAATTATTATTATTGTCGTTGTTGTACTTATTAATTATTAATATTGGTGATTATTATTTATGTCGTTGCTATTATTATAAATTTCATTGATATCACTATTTGAAGCTATTTGTGTTCAAGAAGAAGAATGTTCTTTTTGGCATTTAGACGTGTTCTTTTTTTGTATTTGTTCTAATTAATAATTTTGATATGTTATGTGTTTTTGATGTTGTACATGTAACTAACATGACAATAGTATATGATGTTTATTTTTTTAAACAATTTTGGTAGAATAATATAAATTATAGGTTACTAGTTGATATAAAACATGAGTAGCATGGGATAACCTAATGGTGTTGGCATCACGTTCAAAAATTTCCTACAAAGGATTTCAACTTATCTTTAAAAACAAAGTTTATATAGAACAAAGACAACGATATAAGAAGAATATTTAACCATTTTGTTTAAGATCATATGATTATATATATTTATAGGTTTATTTATAATAAAGAAGAATAATTTATTGATATAACAAAGAACAAGTTGTTAGTTAAATCGTCCAAACATGTCATCAATATAAAAATAACATCTATCTTTTATTTTTTAGAATGTGTTTTTTTAAATATATTTCGTATGCTATTTCGTATATGCTCTTTTTTAATATCATTATATGTTCTTTTCATTACTACCTAAATTCTTATTATTAATGGACCTTGAACATGAACAATATGTTCTCTTTACCATGAACAATAAGTTTTTTTTTTACCTAAAATGTGTGTTCTTTTATTTTAAATTTTTTGGGCCTCCTTCGGAACCCCGGTTAGATTAATTCCTCTGCCGCTCCGCATGCGGCCACTCACCTGTAGACCCAACAAGCCCCAACCCCCCTCCCCCACCCACAACAATGTTGAAATTTATGCTTCCACCAAGATTTGAACCTTGATCTCCCATGTGGGAGATAGAAAGCCATCTTATTGAATCCAAGAGTCCTTGGTCTTTTATTTTAATTGTATGTTCATATACTAATGTGTTCTTTTTCAAAAAAAACTAATTATGCTATTATTATTATTATTATTATTATTATTATTATTATTATGATTATTATTATTATTATTATTATTATTATTATTATTATTATTATTATTATTATTATTATGTTATCTATATTATTATTATTATTATTATTATTATTGTTATTATTATTATTATTATTGAAAGTTGTGCATAGTAATAAAATGATAGTAATAGTAATACTAGTAATGAAATACAAAATAATAATAATATTAGTAATAATATGTTTTCTAAAAGATAAGTTCAGATCAGATCAGATCAGAAAAAATAAGATCGATCGGATAAAAAATCAAGAAATTTAGGGTGAACTAAACATAGCCTAAGTCATGATATATCTTGTAGCCCAATAAAAGTAAACTTCCCATAATAAAGGCAAGCTAACCAAAAGCACAACTTACTAAAAACCCCTACTAAAATGAGAGCCCGCTAAAGTTAACATGATACAACATAAACCGGATACAAAAAATGGATTAGTGTTGAGAATTTCCAATACGTTTAGTTGAACGGGTCAACACGACACAACACAACTTACTAAATGGGTTGAGTTATTAATACAATTGCTACACAAATATAGGATATTAATATTGAAATTTGGTTTAATATTATCAAAAAGTAGCTTAACACGACATGAATCGTGCACAAAAAAAAATGGGTTAGTGTGAGATATCACAACACATTTAGTTAAATAGGTCAAACACGACACAACACATTTATTAAATGGATTAGGTTAGTTTAATTAAACAAGCTCAACACGACAAAACACATTTATTAAATGGATTGGTTTAGTGCCAATGTTTTCCAACCCATTTATAATTTTATATATAATACGACTACGGACACGATAGGAACACGACCTTTTGCCAGCTAGCTATAACGAAATTGAAAAAGAACCGTTAGTTTGCCACTGAGATAGAAGTAGCTTCGCGCGGTATAATATTTTGGGTAGTTGAGTACTCCCCAAATAAATTGCACAATTCTCTCTCTCTCCACAATATCTGTAACAATGGTGAGGAGAGGGGGAGCAAAGATTTCGTCAAATTCAACCTCTCTACGCCATTTTTGGACATTTATACTCTTCTCTCTTCTTTTCCTCCCAACTTTTGCAAAATTTAATCTTTTTGCCAGAGGTGAGTCATTTTCTCTCTCCTCTTTCTCTATTATTCAACACCAAAATCTCCATGTTTTTATTATTGTATCTCCTATCATTTCCCCCTTTTTTTCCTTTCAAATTTCACCTAGATTCTCAGAAGCCGTTCAATTTTTGTACATATAGCTAGTAATTATTCCATTTTCTCCCTTTATTCTGTTCAATAATTGAATTACGTTTCGTTTAATTTACGTTGTTTTTGTTTCATTTGATGGGTAAATTAATAATGTTAGAGAGTAATTTATTTGATTTTGGGGGTTTTATGATAGCTCAATAATGAAGAGCATAATAATAATGTTGAATTATTATTGTTAATGTTATGCAACTTGTCTATATTATAGGAATTTTGTAGCGGCTTCTCAATCTACCTAAATTTCATAGCACCTGTGAAATTTCTTCCTCTTCTACTGTTCCTCCTGGATTATTCACCTTCTTAGCACCATGGCTGATGCTCCGGCTGTCGACCGAGGTTAATTTCACCATTCCAATCATTTTCTTTTTTGTTTGATCATTTTTTTTTTGAGAATATTATGTCATGTTAATTCCAACTGCAATAGCCTTGTTGGATATCAATTTTGGGTCTAGTTAATTTCATGTTGATATCAACTTTTAGCACTAGAGGATCTATATGGACGACCACCGAAGATAAATTTAATTTTTTTTTTTATGCAGCCGACTCCATCCTATTGGGGTTGAGACTTTGGCATTGTTATTTGTTGTTGTTGTTATTGTTGTTGTATTTCCAAATTGTCCCCTTTATATGCAAATTTTAGTTCATATACTATATGAATTGGGAATCCTTGTATAAGTTGATATAATGTATTGTTGAGTATTGTTGTCAATTTGATTTAAGTTTTGGTATGGAGGTAAAATTTGGCAAGTTTTGAACAAATTAGTTTTGAGACCCAAAATTGCAATCCTGTTTAGCAACAAGCTCCTACTAGCAACTTTTTAAGAATTAGAAAATCGAAAGCAAACTGTTCTTCCATACAGCTAATTGCCAAACATAAGTATATAGCTAATTGCCAAACATAAGTATTGAGGGTTTGATAAAGATATGTGACTCCAATCCTCTAATTTATAACCATGCTTCTTTGATGTGGCAACTTTTTCAATTGGCCTGTTTGATTGAGGAGGATGGTCATGGGAATGGAATTATTGCAGATTTTTAGAAAATTTGTCAATTTTTGTTTTAATGGGACTGATTTCAAGTATAGGAATCAAGTCATTGATGTTAAATTTAATTGTTTGCTCCCTTAAAGATTAGGAAGAAAGTGCTCAGTGGGTGACAAGTGATGCAATGCAAATAAGGCTGAATGGATGTTTGCTGATATAGTTTTTCATGTTTATGAAGCTGTTGACGTGGACAACTTAGACGATGAGAAGAAAAACGCCGTGGGGTCTTTTAAAAAGAAGGCAATGAGTGCTTCAAACAAGTTCAAGAGCTCATTTTCAAGGAGGAGGAGGAGCAGTAGGTCATGTCTGTCGAATTTGTAGATGTTCATGATGCTGAGGAGGCCCAAGCTGTTGATACTCTCCGCCAAACACTTATGTCAGAAGATCTATTGCCTCCAAAGTTTGATGATTATCATATAATGCTCAGGTACATTTTCTTTCCTCTCCAATAACCGCTACATGCCAGTTATATGTTTCCCCATTGTTTGAACATTTAGCTGTATCATGAGTTATGACACTCTATATTACATTCTTCACAACCATGGGTCTAGAAATTTTATTTGTAGTGTAGAGTATTTTATAATCATTAATTACCTATGTTAATGTTAGGACTTAGGAGGCTGTGTGGTGCTTTTTGTATAGGCTTTTCGGTGTTTTCCAATGTATTATACACATTTTTGCTTGCTTGAATTTGCATATTCACCAGCCATACTACCTAGATGGAACCTCTATGGCTAATAAACTTCTTGCTTAAATTATGTTCTTTCCCTTAATTAAGCAACATGTTGAAACTTATGTCGCTCCATATTTTTTGGAGCTAATCTGCTCATGGTAATAATTAACAAAGGATTCTCTTGTTGTAATTTGAGCCTCTTCTTGGATAGCAGGGCATGCTTACCCCTGTTGCTAGTCTTTACACGAATTCTGATATGAATTTAGATATAGTTTTAGCATGATCTTATATTCGTTGTACAGATTTCTAAGGGCAAGAAAATTTGATCCTGAGAAGACAAAGCAAATGTGGAGTGATATGCTGCAGTGGAGGAAGGAATTTGGTGCTGACACTATCATGGAGGTGCATTCTATAAACTTGAGTGGCGATGATAATATCTTCTGTCTTCTGACACCATTATGAAATTTATCAATATTAAACATCATTTCTTGTTACTCTCCTTAAGGAATTTGATTTCAAGGAGGTCAATGAAGTCTTGGAGTATTATCCTCAAGGTCATCTATGGAGTAGATAAGGATGGCCAACCTGTTTACATAGAGCTTCTCGGCAAAGTAGATGCTACCAAGCTGATGCAAGCCACAACCATAGATAGATATGTTAGCTATCACGTAATGGAGTTCGAGAGGACCTTTGCAGTTAAATTTCCAGCTTGTTCGATTGCTGCCAAGAAGCACATAGATCAAAGTACAACCATATTGGATGTATGCGGGGTGGTATGTAAATTAATTCCTTTTTTTTTTTTTTTGAGAAAGAAACCTCCAATCCTGAATTACTGGGTATTTCTTACTTATGGACTGTGCTTGCCCCAATCATTCTGAATTATGAAGAATCTGTTTAAATTGGTTGTACCTGAATCTTTATGTAGGGACTGAAACAATTCAACAAAGCTGCCAGGGACTTGATTGGTCGCCTACAGAAAATTGATGGTGACAATTATCCCGAGGTACAGACAATCATCATGCCTCTTAGAGTCTTAGTTGATTATCTCAAGAGTTTCTCCCTAGTAGTATTAATTATGGCCAAATACTCAAATGTCGGACTTTTAATGCTGTAAGCAAATTTGTCACTGTTTTGCAGACTCTGAACCGTATGTTCATCATAAATGCTGGTTCCGGATTTAGACTTCTGTGGAATACTGTCAAGAGTTTCCTTGACCCGAAGACCACAGCAAAGATTACAGTTCTTGGTAACAAGTATCAGAGCAAGTTACTTGAAATAATAGATGCTAGGCAAGTCTTTGATGTCTGCTTAGCAATATTTTTAATTAAAAACCAAGTCACATTTTTCTGTCTTCTAAAATGGTTCTTGTGGCATATCTATGTTGCTTTTACTTGGTTTTAAACCAGTGAGCTGCCTGAATTTCTTGGAGGCACCTGCACATGCGATGACAAAGGAGGTTGTATGCGTTCCTGACAAGGGGCCGTGGAAAGATCCAGATATATTGAAGGTTCTAGAACTTAACTACACGCCTTTTGCGTTTTTGACCTGAATTGCCACTAAGCTTAATTCTTAATAATCTGCAGAGGGTACAGAATGGTGGAGCAATATGTAAGCAACTTGGAAACAGCCATCAGTGTGATGAGAAGACGATAACTGAGGATGAGGCATCCAAGAAGGTCAGATTTAGTTGTTAAGCAAAATGCCCTTTTTGTTCACCGGTTTCTTTGTGACCTAATTATCTGTTGATGTTGCGTAATAGGTGCAGAAGGATGAAGAGGCCCCAAAAACCAATGTTGAGCATCAACAACTTCCTCCCATCAGTGAAGAAGTATGCATCACCTTTTTGACTGTTTCCATTAGAATACTGAAACAAACAATAGTTCTTGACTTTTAAATGAAGTATCTGAGCCTTCTGTTGAGAACTATGTTACTCGGTTTCAAGTACTCGTGTCAGACATGGGTAAGTATCTAAGTGTCCAACTCAGCTATTCTATGAAAATATTAGATGATTTTGGCCCAAAATGAAGTGTCAAAGTAATTATATCCATATCGAAGTGTTAAGGATCCGACACGGGTCTTGGAGGTAAAATGAAGAATCCGAGTAACATAGGTTGATAAGCACAAAGTGATCAGCAAACGTTTTGGTACTGGTGTTATACAATGCTTATTATTTGTAATGAACATGGCAGGAGTCTAACAAGGCAGTGAGCCCTAACAGCTTAGTGCCTGTGGCTGCTAAACAGCCTGATCATTCTTGGCATAAGATGGTGAACAGTGATAAATATGCCCTCGTTAAAGGTACATGATGTTACTACCTCCTAATTTTCCCAAATTCGATGTACTACTGTCTTAGCACGTAACTAGAGATTTCAGATTTCTTAGAAACAAGTATATTGTCTAAAAGTGCGCTCAGAACTGTAAGCTAATGATTGTTTTTCTCTTAAGTAAAGAGATTACTGGTTAGTTATTAATTTAAAGAGAAAGATACTTCTGTAGTCACATATCATAGGATCCTGGGGATGACATGTACCTCTCATATTCTCATCCAGTAATAAGGACATTATAGTAAGGTGTCAATCTTATTCATTTTTTTTGCATTGGAAAGCAGCTGACTGCTACAGCCTAAACAGTGGTTTCAAGCCACCAGAAGGGATTAGCAATCAGATTGTGGCTGGTTTGATGGCCTTTATTATGGGTATCGTCACAATGGTGAGGTTGACTCGTACAATGCCGAAGAAGATGACGGATGCTAATCTCTATTCTACCCCAATGTACTGTTTTGACTCCATGGGTAAAGCTCAGGGCCAAGAGTTAGCAATCTCTAACGCTGAATTCATGACTGTCATGAAACGCATGGCAGCCATGGAAGAAGAAACTACTGGCAATGGCTGTGAAACCCGACGCTATTACCGAGAAAGAGGAGATGCTCCAAGTTGCCTCAAATCGGGTTGATGCCCTCGAGCATGAGCTTACAGCAACTAAGAAGGTAATTTAGTTATTTTGAAGCATTACTATGAATTACTGAGTATCTTCGACATTTTTTTTGTAATTTTGTTAAAAGGGACCGACATTTTGAATTTTTGAGGGAAAACAGGGGATCTTCAGAAAGAATGTTATTCCCTGCTTTCCTCATTATAATCCAAAATATCATTGTAATATGCACTTTTGCCTACAGAGCGACAAATCTGGGATTCGTCGTAACTCTGCTAATCTTTCTTTTCCTTCCCTGAATACACTCTAGGCCCTGGAAGATGCCTTGTCAAAGCAAGAGGAGCTCTTAGCCTTCATGGAGAAGAAAAAGAAGAAGAAGAAGCTATTTGGGTGGTGAAGAGATTCCTCAAAAGAGGAGAGAAAGATGCTCAGAAAAGATTGGTGTTTTGTGATTTCTACGCCAGACACCAAATGTTAATAGTATTACTTACCCCCAAAAAAGTATTTATCATTTCTTCTTTTTGCATCCCATCTCTGAATAGCATCATCATGGTGGAATTCTTAGGAGAAATATATGTTGTAAAAAGCTTGTCCCATATATTAGGAGCCTCAGATTTTTCTGTTTTGACTGTGACTGGAAATACAGTCACAAAGGCTTCCCTTAGTAATTTTTGCTAACTAGAGAGATTAGTAAACAAATCATTTCCTCCTTTTCCCACATCTTATTGGTTTGCCTTTGTTGGGCTCTTATTATGTCTTGCACACATGGGAATACATTGTAAATTAATTAGTTAACCAGAAAGTCGCTTATGCTCTTATTTCCCAAAAGAAGTATAAATGATGGAAAACAATTGTTGTGCATCCCTTCACATCGAATTATAATGTATACCTTGTGTTAATTTCATGTATGATAGGTGATAGCGCTTGTTTGACAATTAGCAAATAGCTCCTTTTTACTTATATAGCTACTTTTTTAGGTAGGTAAGATGAAGTGTCATCAGTTGGGGCACCTCTCACGGTCAACCCGGCCCGGATTAACGGGCTACACACACGGAGTAGGGGGAAAGCATATGAGGATCCCTCCCCCCAAAGCTCCCTAGTAGGAATTAAACCTCTACTGTTAGGAGGGACAATCCTTACAACTAGGCTTAGCTTGGTAGTTACTACATATAGCTTAGTTGTTGCTTAATATTATTAAATTGACATATAAGGTATCAACATTGACTCCATATAATTTTGTTTTTCAAAACTATACTCAACAGTAACATGATTCTATTTCGTATACTTCTAAATTAAAATCTCATGTTTTGTATAAACTAAAATTTTAAATCTCAATATTACAATTCTTTTTCAAGAAGCTTGTATTCCAATTTTTTACGACTTTCAAGGATTAAAACCAACCAACCTAATTTCCAATCAGCTAACTAATGCAATTTTTTAAATGTTTGGTCAAATCCCTCTTCACCGAACAGCGCAGTTCTTGAAACATCAAGCATCGGTCTATTTTTTATACACAAAGATTGAGTAAGCGCCCAATAAAAACCAAATCTTAGACCATCAAAGTCCCAAAAATGATATCATTGCTGTAATTGTTCATGTAAATGGGGAGAAATATACATTTTAAGTATAAATAATTTTAACCATTAGTGATATACAAGCATGTAGCAATGTCAACGAAACGATACCACCATCACCAAGCTAGAAATGTTTACACTATACAATTTACATTTATGATTTATCCAGTTATACATTCTAATTTTTGCTGCGTAAATCTATCTAGTAATTTACAAATATTCACATTATTTTATTACAAATTGACACGCCAGTCCCCATAGGCAATAGAACTTGCTTATGAACCAGACAAGTTGAACCAGCTCCCACTTCAGGTACTTATATTCCTGCAAAGAACAGTTATGTACAATGCGGATCAATTTTATTGAAGATCAATATGAGAAGTTGAGAACCAGAAATTGTCTATGCATGTGTTGAGCATGTATACAAATGGAAAAGGGGTGGGTTGGGGTAGGGGTGAAAAGGGGAGGAGAAACTGACGTGAGACATAAAGGTGTCATGTCCACTTTTGTTGTTTGGACCTGAACTGCTTAAGCATATCCTTCCATTGAGCTGCATTGACAGGAAATTAGGTCATGAAATATCGCATGTTCGAGACATAACTAAAGAAAGAGAAATGGATTGCATCCTCCCCCCCCCAACACACACACACACACACACACACACACACACATGAACAAAGAGCAAAAGTCTAGGACAATATGCTTGGGATCAGAAGCAAGATTTTGTCAGCTTCATGAATCATGCTTATATGCAAGATGCAAGTCAACCTTTTCATGATTTGTTCTGTTATCTATTGAAATGCCAAACGAAGCATTACCACTGTCAGGAGCATAAAAATCCTGAAGAATTAAGGTTCTACACATAGTATGTCAGTCTTGCAACCTACTAGCTGCTTCAAACTTCCATTTGAAAACGGCCATTAAAAACAAGAACATCCATTTAGAAAATTTACTAGCATCGTTTGGTATATGGCTTTCACCCTGTGTCTTTTAGCTTTTAGCTCACTAAATGTGGTCAAACCGTCAAACAGTGTTGCAGCCAATATGGAAATGTTGACTGAAGCAGCTCTTCCACACGGGATTTTGGTGGTTTTTGCCCAAAAGTTGGTTACACCAAGCATCTTATAAGTAGCTAAAACTGCTAGCTAACTAAAATAAGCCAGCAGTACCACCTGGACAGTGGGTCTTTGCAAGTTCTGCAAGAGTGTTCCACTAGAAAACCATCATCCAAATTCTTAGCAATTGTTCACTTGTTGCATATTTGTGCACAATACAAAGACCCTGCTCTCATGATACCACACAACATCCTGAAGGATGAGACCTGGATCCATCTTAGCAGAACACCATAGAGAAAGGGAGGATAATTGACATCATACAAGTTATCAGAGAGAGATATGAGATCTACCTGCATCATGATAACGTTCCTCAACAGCAGCAATCAACATGTTACGTAGAAGGACAAATTCTTCACTCTCAGGACAGGGCTGCCCATTCGGCCTGCATAAGATATTTGTTGCAATCAGAAAACAGAAAATTCTACAATGAATTGATAACCTCTTAGTACAAAGTTCATGACAGTCTCAGCAACTTACACCAACAGGAGGCCATTTCAAGCCTAATAAGTAATAACAGAAATGAAAAGAATAACACAGTAGGCTTAGAATCTAATTTTACTTCATTTAGGAACCTCTAATAACATCATTCTACCTGTAAGAATAAATAACATTCTGAAACAGAAAAAGAGGTCCTCAACTGTAAAATGTAATATAATTGTCCCTGCTTATCTTGTGAAGCAAAGAGCAACCAAATATTATTCACATTACAAACACGCTAAAAGGTGATACGGCAGTATCTCCCCAAGCCCCCCTTCCTCACAATCATGCCCCCACCAAATTAGCAAAAATATAAAAGTTTTCTCATATGTAATGAAAAATAAACCTTCATTTGTATAGAAGGTATCTCAGGTAGAAAGAAGTAAATAGCTGGGTAAAATTATTGACTAGAAAATTGGTGTAGAAACTTGTCTATTTACCTATCCATTTCCGACAGCAAAGATCCATCAGAGTGTGGAGGTCTGAAACCAGGGTGTGTAGGCTCAATAATCTTCAGTCCATCATTGAGTGCTAAGGACTTATTGACTTGTACAGGGGCCTAACGGAAAGGAAAATTTGTAATTCAGATACTAAGCAGTGGAAAATAGCACAACTAGAATACATCAACATACAGTTACCCTCTAGTCATACACATGTCATGACTCAAAAAGTCCAGTAAACAGGGTGCCAGGAAAACTGTAGCAGCAACTACAACTATTTCTATAACATATACAAATTGCCAAGTTAGCCACAAAGAAAAAGATCCTGAAATTGCATCCTCCTCCTTTAAGAAGACAAACATAGATAGAGATTCCACCACTGGCAAGCATTAGCACCACCACTGCACCACATACAGGTCCAAGTTCCAGGTAGATATATTTTTACTAATATACAATGCCAACAAATAAATTGCACCATTTCTCACAGTAAATCTAAATGAAATTAAGTAAATACCTTGCATCTCACAGCGATGTTAATGGCATCGGAGGGCCGAAGATCAAAACAAAGAGACTCTGTTTCACAATCCATCTATGAGGCAATCAACAAAGTTTATCAGCCCAATAAGAATTGAAGAAAAATAAAAGTCGGGCTAAGAGAGGGAGGCTCAAGTATATTACTTTCATGACACAAAGTTCTGCAAAATAAGCTTCTTGCATCCTCTTCGTAACTCGAACATATTTCACCTTCAATAGATAACGAGATGAAGTTCAAAAATAAAATTGTGGAAACAAATAAAACAACAAATATACAAAATCCCCAAAAAACCTCAAAAATAGCAAGCAACAGGAGGACAAATTACCACGTATCCCATTCTTTCTATCATTTCCTTCACTATCTCATACACAGTTGGCCTAGCCTAGCAAGTTAATTCACCACAAGAAAACATTGACATAAAAGTTAATACATACAACATCTGCATAATCAATATTTCATATCAAATTTAGAGGACAAAAGAAATGGACAACCAACTCATGAAACAAAGAGGTACAATGTACCATTTCAACATTGCGAAGTGCAGCCATCAGCAAAGCACTTGGCATCTCCACTGAAAACAGAGTTTAGCAGGTTCAGTGTCACAAGAATTATCCAAGGGTAACATAGCTTCAACAAATTTACTTACAAACAATAATGGGGAGTAAGATATTGCTTCCATCTTCCAACTTCAACACAATAGCCGGGTGTGAAATATAGTCAGGTGGATATCCCCCTTTTGGATGATTATATACACATCTCAAGTACCTTCCATCCCGCATTTTAATCACAAAGCCCTCTGATCCATTCTTCACCTCAACTAATAACAAGAAACCGCAGATCAGTTTATGACAAGTGCCATAACCCTAAGATAGGCTCTAGAAACAGTTGTGGCTAATGAGTAGCATAAATATATGGGTGAAGCACAGCTTAAGAGATAGCAACTCAAGGGTCTAGTATACCTAGAACATGATAACTTTGAGATGCCCCGGCACATCAACAAAGATACTTGATAGAAGCAGCAACATCACAACAACCAACCTATGAAACACAGACTATGCTGCCACAGAATATTCTTAACAGAGGACTTACGACGGCTAGCACATATCGATGACCAATATGAGTTAGGCATGATAGGCAAGCTTCTAGACATAGGATAAATTAGCAGTGTCACAACTTTTTATTTTCTTTCTCAGAAAACAGAATTCCATTACAACTTACGATGCTGCGCCCAATTTTACATTTTTACTACATATAGTCCTCGTAAGAAGCATCAACTAATAGGGATCAGATACAGTTCATTCGCAGGTCTGCTTACTTCTTAAGAATTATTCTATTTTACAAAGCTAGCTAGTTTAGAATTGAAACGAGACTGCTAAAAACATTGACTCACATTACGCATTTGGGTTGCCCTTATAAGCACCATACAAGAATGTCAATGTGCAATTGTGCATAACTCAACTAAAACAGAACTTTTAGAAAATAGCTGGAGTTCGCTGGACACTAGTAAAAAAGTATGCATTCCAATTGTTGCTTCGAGGTCCATATTGAATACTCCTTAATATATGAGCATATTGAATATCTCAATCCTTCCACCATCCTTCAGGTCATCTACAGCATGAAAATCTTTATGAAGCTCGACTGTATAAGGCTATACAATTAACATAAAGATTCCCTCCAGCTATCAGCCTAAGAGTGTATACGGCTATACGCACATGTTTTAGTTTACATGAACACGAATGCGTTTCCCAAGTGTATTAGACCTAAACCTATATGCTCATTTCATGGCTTTGTCTATTGTCTCTCTTTTATAAGGGACAATGTGTCCAACAAAACAAGGTAATAAATAGATGAATATATGCAAAATTTGAGATTGTTTTCGTTCACCACAAACAGGTACTGTAGGTTACGAGTAATACATAACATATAAATCAACAAACACCAAACCCTAATCGGAACACGATTTCAAACCGAAAACATTAAACAAAACGCAATTAAACGAGCAACAAGATGAGTAATCCAGGATTCAACATTGACACAGAATTTGATTAACGCAGTAGATATAACACGAGTACAAACTAATTCAAACAATACTAAGAAAGCACAATTTTAATTTCATCACTCCAAATCACAGAGAACCTAAACCAGAACATATCAATTGACGACAATTTCGCAATTACAAGCAGATAAAGGTAGCTAACCGCCTAAATTTCAGCTCACAGTCAACAAAATTATCAAATCGCGCGATGATCACCAACTCAAAAGAAAAGACTGAAATAACATATGTAAGTAGCTTGGAAGTGAATAATACCAGCTTCGATGACAGTAGAGTTGACGTAATCACCATCATCGCCTTCAAAATTGCCGGTAATGCTGTCACCGTCATTAGGCGAGCTGAAACGACATCGAATTTTGGTTGATTTTCGACTACGAGGACAATTCCGAACCCTAACCGAAGCACCGCCACAATTACTGCTACTGCCGCCGCTATTTCTTTTTCAAAACCGACGAAATTTGAGTGTTGATGAACATCGCATTAGCACAGAGTTGTTTCGCCATGAAAGTGCTGAAAAATCCAGGTTGTCTCTCTCCGATGATTCTAGAGGAAATTGGCGGTTGCAGAATCGCCATTAATTAATTTTCTTCAGCGATTGAGGAGAGAGAAAAAAAGAGAGAGGAATTGGTCGTTGTGGTGGAGAGAAGTTGATAAGGATGGATGGGGAAGAAGAGAGAGAAGACTTGTAGGCGAGGGAAATGGAAGAGGAAAATGTCAGAAATAAATGGAAGAAGAGACTTTGAAGGGAAGCAAAAGGGGTGAGGAAAACCGGAGGGAAGTAACAGAACATATTGGAATGCCTTGGAAACAAAGAGTTGCGTTACGATATGCACCAGAAACATTACCCAAGTTAGCTAGCCGTAGACGGCTCCAGCTCTGCCGAGTTCATTCATAGTACATGTATGATGTACCCCCATTAGAGGCACTTTGAGGGTGAAAATCCCTTATCTTTCCGACTTTTCCCCACTCTAAAAAGGCCTTGTTTGTATAGTTGGGTCAGATTAATCTGTGCAAGGTGTACAATACTCTCGTATATTCGGGTGTATCATACTCCTGGTACATTGAGGAGCAATTCTGTAATAACTCCTCTCTCTTCTCTCCTTTTTTTTTCTTTTACTACTCTTTTTTCTTTATTAATATCTGCACCAAATTATTCAAAATAAATTTCAAAAATATGAATTTTGTTAGTTGTCTCTCTCTCCATTATTTCTCTCACCTCCATCGTTTTTCACTTCTAAATTTCTCTAACTTACATTGTTTCTCTATCTCCTTATTGAAGTTAATCTTATCAATGGAGAAAACAAAAATTCTACTCAATGCTAATCACTCCTCTCTCTTCTCTCCTCTTTTTCTTTTACTACTCTTCTTTCTCCTCCATTATTTCTCTTACTCCAAATTTCTCTCACTCAGTCGTTTTTCACCTCTAAATTTCTCTATCTCTTACATTTTTTGTCTATCTCCTTATTGAAGTTAATCAATGGAGAAAGCAAATATTGGAGCTTCAAATTCCATCAATTGCAGAATTAGTTTCTGGTTTGAGAATTAAAATTAGAGTTTAAAAAATTCTTCAATGGCGGAATTAATGATTGATAAATAATGCAAAAGATTATTTAAGTTCCAACACTAGTTTAGATTTTTCTTTCATCTATTGTTTCTCTTACCTCAAATTTTTTCCTCTCATCCACAGGTTTCTCACCTCCAAACTTCTCTCTCCTTGTGGCCAATCAAACCAATTAGTTGTGAAATATGATTTAAGAAAATTGAGCTTCATCAATGGCAAAAACAAATATCAAAGTTTCGCATCAATAATGGACTTAGTTTCATATTTGAAAAACAATATTTTTCAAAAGACCAAATACTTGTGCTCATTTGAGAAAATGAACAAAATAGTTTACTCGGTATTTCAAATGAATAGAAGTGCTCATTTGAGAAATTGAGCGAGAAAAGTCTGTTCATTTGGGGGAATGAGCATAAAGTGTTTGCAATGGTAGAATTTTGCTCATTTAGAAAATTTCAAATGAGCAATAAGCAAAAAATAGTCTTTGTGTATCATGTGCATGACATCCGGGTGTAAAATAAAATTTGTAAGCTTTGCCCGATTCATAAATGTTCTATACATTGTTTTGTGCATATCATCAACAAAAGTAATAAATCTAGTAAAAAAAAATAGTACATTTAATCAAAAAAGTTGTATATTAGAGCAAAAAAATATCATTATGAGAATATACCTATAATCGGGTTATATATTATTGGGTTTTTATATACTACTTTTTTTATATAAAAAATATACTACCTTTATAATAAATATACTACAATTCTTTTTGCTAAATATACCACCAAAAATTATCCTAAACAAAAAATATAATCGGGTTATATATTATTGGGTCTCCTATGTCATGGAAGCTCCACTTACTAAGGAAGTTAGGTAGGTAAGCAATTCATCCAACATTTTGTCCAAAGTAGAATTTTAAAGAAGTGTAATTAACTTCATAAGTATAATTTTGTCGGTCGTCAAACAAAACCAGACTCTCCATTTTATAGAAACGTCTACTTATCATTCTTTTTCCAATGTCAACCAAACAAACATATAGTCAAAAGTTGTAATCTTAACTTAAAAAGTTTCATCTTTCGCAAAAATGAAGAACACTACTTATACATTTTTCATGAAGTGAGTGGAATGCTCCCTTGAATGAACTACATAAATAATTCATGTTGTTCGATCATGGAAAATATAAAAATGTTAACAAAGCTTCCAGTTGAATATATACAATGTTATTAGAGCCTAATACACGATAATTCTAAATTCTCTCCCCATTCTCAATAAATAAACTTTTTGTTTCGATATTGAACAAGAGGGTACCGATATTGCAAGGCGACCATGTATAACGGTCCCTTGAACCTCGCCGGTAAGATGTGCTCGCAAGATGAACTCCAAACATGGGGTGGGGTCCCCATGGCGGAGCCTCCGACGCTCAAGTCAGGACCCAAAGATGGATAAATATCATAGAGAAAGTAGGGTAATTTGTAGAGAGTGGAGAAAGATCCCTTTACCTTGACCCTTAGTTGGGTATTTATAACGGTGACTTGTTAGGTTAAACGGAGTAAAGGAGCCGCTTTAGGGCCTATGGGCCATATAACGAGTTAATCCTAATATAACGAGTTAATCCTAATATAACGAGTTAATCCTAATAGAGGAATGATCATACTCGTATTGGGCTGGGTATATTATTGTTAAAGTAATGGGGAATTAGACCGCTTTAGGTGGCGTCATTATTATTCCCATACAACTAGCCCCTACGAGTCCAAGTTCAATTGGAAATTGAACTTGAGCCGGATGCTTTATAATTTAGCTATAGAATGTGCCTAGAGACTTTATAATATATTACAATCTCGACAATTAGTGTTACAAAGATAATGTCGAGTTTGTACCGTTGCACTTGGTTTCTTTTTTAGTCACAAGTTGCTAATCGGTCAGCTAACAATACATGGTGCCGAGCTTGTACCGTTGCACTTGCTACTTTTCGAATCACAAGTTGCTAATCGGCCAACTGACAGTACATGGATCCTTGTCGGAAGTTGGCATTCCTTTTAGCTTGAAAGAAAAGAATGTAGTTAAACAATTAACAAGCCGGGTCACTTTGTTAACTTTACATTTCTATGATCATTATGAGCAATTAATACTCAAACGTTTTTCTGATGATTTATACTCGCTAGCCCCACTCTTGAGTTGTGTCAGCTTAAGAGTGACATCAATATTTTTATCATGAGGTAACATTTGTATGAGTTTATATGACTTTATCCAGCTATTGTGACATACTTACTAGCCCCTTACTCTTAAGTTGAGTTTGAGTCGGCTTAAGAGTAGTATGGTCTGACATTCATAAAATTTGCTATGGACATGAGAAATAAAGTCATTTAATGCATATGTTTTGTGTATGTATACTCCTTTAATGAAATAAAGCCATGTTCATTGGGTAGTTTGTGCCAATTTTAGACCTCTACTTATGCCCAATTTAAATTTGGCCACTTTAATGCATTGAACAATAATTTATAAGACAAAGCTTGAGCAATGCAGACAATTTCACAATCAGACATAAGTTGTGCTCACATAAATGATATAGGAAGAAGGACTTAGCTCTGCTCCTCTAATGGGAGAAGTTGAGTCTGTGATCCGCCTTATTGAAATTCATAGGCCATACTTGAGCTCAAATAAAGAGCATAGCTTCAAGAAATCATGAGCTTGATAATATCTCTTGTTCTGCATTTGGAGGTCTGCATGTATACAAGACAAGTGCGCTCGGCTAAGGTTTGCATGCACCATCCTCTGTGAATGTCTGTGGAATTTCAGACAAATAATCTGTATATTATGCTTCTCACTCAACGACGGATTAATATATCACTGACCGCTAGTGTTTGCTTCTCCTTAACAGCAGATCCACTTAGGTTGTAGGCGCATTATGAGAGATAGTCAATTTGAGGATTGCTTCTCTTTTAACGGCAAATACACTTAGGTCGTTGACCGAAGAAGAGAGTTGTAGGGGCCGTTTCCGTCGGCGAGATCCAAGAAGGTCATTGGCCAGACGGGGGGACATCGCTTGCGTTGGCGAGATCCAAATAGGTCATAGACCAACACCAAGTCTCATGTCTGTTTGGTTTCTCTGACGACGGCGGATCCACGTAGGTCATTGGCCAGTCGGGGAACTTGTCTTGCATATTTTTAGTTTCTCTTGACAGCAGATCCACGTAGGTCATTGACCGTCAAGGAACTTTGTCTTGTTTCGCTTTAGTTGCTCTTGACGGCAGATCCGCTTAGGTCATTGACCGTCAAGGAACTGGAAATAAATTAGCTTCTCTTAGACGATTAGTTGTTAATGCACATATCGTTAGTTGAGATGAACTAAAAACATACTAATAAAAATCTCTGAAATATTAAGAAGATGTTCATCTAATTAAAATAAGTGGCTCTTCTGGCTGTGAGTAGGAGCTTATTTTTCATCTGAAAGAGTGAAAAGATCAAATCTGGTCCCCTGTGACCTTGATGGAAGAGATCTCCAGATTCATGAAATATGCATGTTTGCCTTTATTACGTAAATGTGCAAATATAGCTCAAATGATGACAATCACTCGGTGATATATACATCTTGCTCAAATAAAGAGCTTCATGAGTGTGCACATCTCTCAAATAAAGAGCTTCATGAGTGTGCAAATGGAAGATTCTAAGTTCGGCCTTGTTGGTGACTAACTCTTGATCTTGCGGCTTCGACTCGTTGATAGATGTCCCCATTATACTCGATTCAACATGATTTGCCCAAATAAAGAGCATTATAGTATGTGAGTCTTGAACTCAAAAGAGAAGATACAGATGTATGGGAGGTGCCTCTGCACATTGGCATTATAGCTCCACTGTTCAGAATCCGTGAGTCAACTCTCCAAATGAGGTATGCAATAAGGTATACAAGCCATGTTTGAGAATATTTTCCTACACTTGATTCTTGTCGGAGTTTCGCCGAATCCGGTATTTGCTTGTAAGAGTACAACAATCATGATCACGGAATGATAGCATTGTATAGTTTGTAGAACTCAATCAAACATTATATCAAGTACTCGGAGTGCCCAACATTAGCTCAATAAGGAGAAAAGGAGCATCTAACACTTTGTGACTTCAATGAGGCATTTTTTTAAATACTTTAAGTGCAGCTGATATGTGCTTGTGTACATCACATTGGTAAACTTAGGCCCAAATTCAGATAATGATCACAATCACACAATATTTATCAATTCATGGCAGCATCCAGGCACATAGATAGAATGTGATGATTTGTTGACTTGTAAGGATAAAAATACTTAGCTTATTCTTTGAAGATGAAGAGATGTTTGGCGAAATTGAGTTGGTTTCACCTTGTGATTGCAACCTCACTCTTACTCTTTTGCTAAAAGAAGTGGAGTCTGCCCACCATGGTCGCACATGAGTTTCTTGAGACATAGTCGGCATATGGGGTATGTGAGGTGTGGTTGCAAAGCAAGGTCGGTTAGCCATGGTTGATGGATTTGCTCAACTACAAGGCGGCTTCTTTGTTCACATATTTACGAATGCATTTGCTCCTCGGAGACACATAATTGCTTAGATAGTGCACTAATCATGGGTGCCTAAATAGCAAATGAATTTCTCTGAGCGGTTTGTCGAATGATTAGTGTGCGAAACAGATAATAATACTACGAGGTCCAAGTAAATGCTTGATCCCATCAAATAATAAGGATATATAAGAAAATTAATGTTAGATTGAAATTCAATATGTTGTGATTGGAATTCCTAGAGACCAATGTGTCCTGGTTTAGTGATTCTTATTCAATAGAATAGTAGGTGAACTCAAGTCATCCTATCACATTAATACCATATTGATTTCAATAGAATAGTGGGGTCACTGAGGCACGCATAACACTAGCTTGATGTTATGATTTCATTGAAAGACAACTTGATGTTCTGATTTCATTGAAGCATATTGTCAAACACTTTATGTGCGTTATTGATATTTGCTTGCCTACATAACATTCATTGATTAATCTAACCCCAAACTGATAAAGGTGTATTCATTTGATGTAAACATACATTGATCTCAACCAAGGCAGACAAATATTCAAGTCATTGCATACAATTTCAAGTTCTAAATTGTATATCAACAATTATGGCAAAGATAGAGAACTTATCTTTTCATTGAATTCTTGCCCTCTGTTTGGGAAGGTTCTGATTCTTTCTCTTTGTTTGTGAAGTAACTGATTCTTGCTCTTGAGTGAAGCCATTGAAAATCAAACGAAGTTTGTTGTTGCTATGCCTCTCTTCTTTTCTTTTCTTTTTTTTAAAACTTGAAGCAATAAATCATCTCAAAATCATGATGAAATAACGAAGCCAAGCAGATGTAAAGATACTCCTTATTTGTTTGTGTAGAAGGTGAAAAGCTCCGGTTTTACCAAAATTTCCCATGGATTTCTATCCAATTTCAGTGGGTAATCGAGAGTTTTGACAAAATAATGAACCCAATATATACCTGATGCTACATATTTCTCTTGCTTGCCGTGGGAACGACTCCAGATTTCACTAATCATGGTGATGATTATCGATGGTTCCCAAGTTTTCAATTTTTAGAGTCGTTTATTCTGAGTAGTAAAAACAGTAATTAATTACTAGCGTGAGAATTTCCCATAGATGAGCACGTATTCAACGTATCATCGTCCACCAATCTCTACTGTTATTTCTCCGTGAGGTTCCAGAGCAATAGTTAATTATTGCCCCTCCTTCTAGCGCCAATTGTTTCGATATTGAACAAGAGGGTACACGATATTGCAAGGCGACCATGTATAATGATCCTTGAACCTCGCCGGTAAGATGTGTCTGCAAGATGAACTCCAAACATGGGGTGGGGTCCCCATGGCGGAGCCTCCGACGCTCAAGTCAGTATCCAAAGATGGATAAATATCATAGAGAAAGTACGGTAATTTGTAGAGAGTGGAGAGAGATCCCTTTACCTTGACCCTTAGTTGGGTATTTATAACGGTGACTTGTTAGGTTAAACGGAGTAAAGGAGCCGCTTAGGGCCTATGGGCCATATAACGAGTTAATCCTAATAGTGGAATGATCATACTCGTATTGGGCCGGTATATTATTGTTAAAGTAATGGAGAATTAGACCGCTTTAGGTGGCGTCATTATTATTGTAACACCACGGTTTTTCGCTAATATTTTATTCGAGTTATTTTCCCTTAATTATTATTTTCTGTTAAAATTATAATATTTTACTTCTTAAAAAAAATATTATATATTATACTATTTGTTTTTCAACTTTTAAAATATTATATTTATATAATTTATTTAAATAGAAATTATATACTTTTTATTCTAGTATTTAAATTACGCGTTTGAGTTAGTATTTTTATTTTATCGTTTTAGCGCGCTTGGACCGTCGTAACAATTTTTAAATCGTGGAACTTATACCCCTTGTCCCAAAAATTCAGACTTTAATTTTAAAGTATGAGAGGTGACTTTTGGTCCTCTTGTAACCCCCCTTTTTAATGTCAATTAAATCCCTTATTACTAGCTAGTGTAACCTCCCTTTTTACTCCTCTTTTCAATCACCTTTGGAGCTGTTTGTAACAGCAAAATTCAGTCACATTTCCTCCCCATTTTATTCGACCATTTGAAGAGAGAAAAAGAATAGAAAAGTTCATCCCGGATTTCCCTATCACACCTTCACGAAATTGGCTATCACCGGAGATCTAACCGTTGGATTGTTCTAAAATTTGGACAGCATGTTGAGGACATCTGAGCCTTCACTTTGACCTGAGGGATTGTGAATTTGAGCGTTTAATCGTCGGGAATATTGATCGTAATAGAGCAGCACGTAATGAAAATTTCGGTGTTCAAGAAGAAGAACGCATATATTTGGAGGTCTTCAAAGGTAACTAACGATTTTCCTAGATCGGTTAGAATTCGTATAGGGATTATATTAGTTTTTGATAATTGAGTTGGGTTAGTATTATGTTAAGTTTTGGGTGGGAATACTTATATGTTGTGTTTGTTTCTTTTGATTTTTTATGGAGTGTATCAATATATGATGACGTACTTGTGATTCTTTTGTATTGTCTAAAAGAGTATGTTGGTTGAACCATGAAATCTGTTTAGTTTTGGGGGTTGCTGATCAGGTTGTTTAATTCATAGTCTTCATGTTCTTGTTTAGGTTCATGATTAGTTTGGGTAATATTGTATCTTGTGATGGCAACTAGTGATCCGATCACATGAGTTGAAATTATGGCGAACTGTTATGTTCTTCTTTGTGTTTGTAATGTTATGCGAAGTGAGGGATGCTTGAGTGTGTGTCATTATATTATAAGGTATCTACGTTTGTAATATCCTTTCTTTTCCTACCTTCTTTGTTGCCATGTAGTATAGAGGTAGGATGAGTAGAATATCATGCTATAAGTTATTGTTCTTTGTTTTGCGTGAAGGTTGGTGTTGGGTTTGATGACTATTTGTGATAAGTTGTGAAGATTCCGTATCTCTTATACAAGTGACGACTTTGCATCTTGTCTTATCTTTTTGTATGTAAGTAATCTATACTAATATTTTCTCATAAAGTTATGACTTGGATTTATTTATAAGCTTATTTGATTAATGTGTTTTTTATCATGTTTGATGATTTTGTTTGTTTTAGATATATCTTTACGAGTTGGTATTTATAACATGTTTGTGTCCTTTTGGCATGATAAGATTATTGGTATTTTGGAGACGATGTTACTATTTGTTAGTATTACTAGTATTGTTATTTTATTTATTAAAATTATAATTTTTTTTATTATTAGTATTATTTATTATTATTATTATATTATTATTTTGAGAAGAATTTTATTTAATTTGAAATTCTTGGATTGCGATCCTAGATTTCTGCTGATTTAGTGTAAGGCCTTAAGGGCATCCGCTTGAGTTGATAATGATTTGTTGATGATTTTGAGTATTATTATATTATTATTATTATTTTGTTTGAGAGCAAGATTATCCGGAGGGACGTAATCCCGAGGTGAAGAACATGCGAGACCATAGGACGTAATCCTAGGTATACCTTGGTTTTGTTGTCGTCAGAGAGGTCGGTGGGGACGTAATCCTACACCGCATCGGGAGTATGGCCATTCTTAGACACGGGCGGTAGGGAACGTAACCCATAGGTACATGCGGAGGTTGTCTCACATTACCATAGGAAGTGGGTTGTCCACTAGCGTTCAGCTCTCTCACTCAAACTAATTATATTATTTTATTATTTTAAACCTTGGTGGTTTATGTTATTGATACTTGAGTTTATATATATAAGTTGTTTATCCATTTTATTTATTTTGTTATCTTTACTCTATTTATATTTAAGCATGTTGTATTATCTTTGTTTAAGTGTTTTATTTGATTATCGAAGTTTACTATTGAGATGTTTTGTGTGATTTAATTATTAAGGCTTTTATAACTCTTATATGGATCCTAATTGGGGTGGGAGAGGCTGTTAGTTACTCCCCAGCGATTGTGGATGTTTGTTGATATATTTTGCGGGGTGATTATTTCGTGTTATGGGAAATGGAGAGAAATGTTATTTAGGATTTTTGAGACATCTTATTTTATATTTACTTTATGTATTGGGTTTATGAGGTTGTTTTGCCTCTTTATGGTTATTTTGAGTTAATTCATTTGGGTTTTATTTTCTTTAGTTTATATTTAACCCTTATTTAGAGTGACATTTCCGTCAGACGATATTTCCGCTATCGTCATTTCTTTAATAGAATGCTCTATTTTGTTTATATTATGTTTATAAAAATGACGGAGTGTTACAATTATTCCCATACACTTTTGTATTAAGTCTGAGCATGCATTTTAAGGACAAAGTTCAAATAAAGTTCAACAACAACAATAGTTGCACAATGCAAGTTCAATTTATAACTACAATAAATTATGGTATAAGTTTAGGAAAGTTGGATTCAAATTTGACCCCAAATAATTATGATGGATCCCTATTAGAGATTTGCACTTCCTTATACAAATCAATAGGATATCTGGATATGTAACATACTCTTATTCCCACAAAGTTTATACATATCGGATTGCTTACGGTGTGCGGAGCCTCGTTGTGCACAAAACATTAGAAAGATCCCCTTCGTCAACAAAAGAAAGCCATTCTCGCGCCTCACGATTTCACAATCAGATTTAGAAAAGTTAAGGAAAGGAAAAGTAATCCAATTCTGTCAACCCCATTCTCTGTCAATTTTGAAGGCCCGCACCTTCACTTCAAAAACTGAAAATTTGAAGGAGGTCCCCGCAATTCCGAATTGCGGGTCGCACAGGTCTCTAATTCGGCTCTCATTGAGGATGAGGGCCATCAGGCTGATATCTCATATCTGCCATCGAGCCTGAAAGATGAAAATCGGACAAATACGGCTTTTCATGGCATGCAACACCAGGAGGTAAGTATTGGTACCTCGACTAACACAATTTTGAGTGCAGGTATCCAAGAGCAAGACAAAAATCGTTGTCTGGATCATTCACTCAAGGAAGACAACGCAAAGGCAAAGATTACGAGAAAGCAGGCAACAAACTCAATTGTAAAGCGACGAAGACCAATTGGACAAGTTGCTCTCCAGCCTAATACCAACTTTAGAAGACAGTTTAGGAAAAAGATCAACAAAGGTGACAACCCTCATGTCGGATCCAAAAGGAAAAGCGATGCTCCTCTCTCATCGGACCTCCCTTATCATGTTAGGAAAAAATATGTTAATTTTGTTTGTTCTTGTTTTAATGTTTGTAATTGTCAGTGTCTCAGTCCAGTCGCGGGATCGCAAGGCCTAGCGTGTGTTGCTAGCAACGATGCAATGATCCCCTAGACTGTATCTAGGTTGTCTTTTGTTTTTTCATTAATGCACGTTTTCCCGATGTAAAAAAAAAAACAAAGTTTATACATACCGGAAGTCAATACATGATGAAATACTCCCCTACAAACATTAATATTAAAGAAAATATTCTTAGTTAACATGATTACCCTTTTCATTTACAAGTAGAAAGACGAAGGGAACAAAAGAAGAGAGCTTTGGAAACAAAACTTACAAATCACAAGAAGGCATCGTAGCTATTTAGGTCAAAAGATATACTACTTGGTTAATTCCTTTTTGTGATAACTTCATTTTCTTTTGATCCGGTGGGCCTAATTGGCTCAAATAAGAAAGAACACTATATTAGTTCAAATTTTATGTCCCATATTTTGTGTACCAGGTCACTTGTATATATGCTTTTAATTTCTATTAGTTGATTAGAAAGTGATTTAAAAATTAATTATAAAGTGGTGAGTCATAGTACTAATAGCAAGCAATAATAGACAGAGGTACACAAAAAGTGGGACAAAAGATTTTAATTCATTAATCTGCTCATTTAGAGCTAGCCGATCATGAATACAATTCTGAGTGACTACCTAGGTGTTCGAATGCATAATAGATTTTCAAATATAAACCGGATATTATTTTGTTTTAAGCAATGTCTAAAGATATCTTTTCAAGATAAAATAACCCTAAAAATAAGGAGGATGATTAGATGCATCCATTTGGGTTGGAGGAATATATGATGTCCAAGAGTAAGGCACAAGGCACAATCCTCTTCTTCGAAGTTCTATTCGTTCTTCTTCCTTTCCGTCATCTTCACTTCCTATTCCCTGAAAATAAGATAAACACAAGAAACGTATTACTTTTTGTGTCACTAAATCATTTTCTTTTGTAATGATTGGATCATAGTAACTTGTCTTACCCCAAGTATATATGATTATAAAGATGAACCTCAGATCACCATATTACTATACTCATCTGATAATCCAACGCAATAAAAATTAGCCATTCGTACATTAACATATACTTTCAACCACGCAAATTTCTAAATGGATTTACCTGTTCCCATATAGATTTCCAGTTTTCTCCGATAGAAGAAAAACAGCAATTCAAGGAGGTGCAAATTTATGTAGTCTTAGCCCTTAATTTCTAGTTTAAAAAAAAGTGTCGTAAGCAATTATTCACAAACAAGGATAAAATTATGTAATAATCTCATAATTTCACAAATTTTCTAAATAAAGAACCGGTAACAATATCAATTTTTGACGTAAATTCAATATATACACTAGATTGCTATCTTACCAATACACAACATACCTAAGAAGACCAACAAAGACAACAATAAGAATAGCACAAGACATATACTATATTCTCTGTTTCTAATTAATCTACACAGTTTGACTTCTAATCTTGCCAATGCAGAGCCTTGACCATAACATCTTTAATTACCGACAAATAAAAACTATAAAAAAATTGTTTTTTTGGAAACTTTATGTTGAGCAAATCTAACAAGTTTCTACATGACTATATTTTTCCTTAGGTATAAATAAAAAATGATAGTTAAAATGAAGTATGTGAATACTAGTAGTAACAAAATACAAAGTAAAAAGATTAATAAGAAATGGAGGTAGTATTATTATTTAAGAACGTCCCTCAAAGTATTGCTCATTCACAATAAACAAAGATGGGAACGGATTCAAGCTTAAGATATAGCTTCAAAGAAAACTATTTTTTCCCCTAATGACTGGATATATAAGTGGCTTTAAGATTTTCCTAATATCTATAGCAATAGATCAAATACTAAAAGCGTGAGAGAGTGTCAAAGTGATGAGTTATTTTTGTACTTTTCAGATGGAAAGAAGGTTGTAGTTCAGAGTGAGAATATCCTACAACTAGGGCAAGGGATAGTAGAAAGGGGAAAGTTGTTTACCACATACTCCCTCTTTTTTCTACATTTCTTCTAATTTATAGTAGCAAAGAAAACCAAGGCAAGGAGGAGAGAGTGTAAAGTAGGTCCTTTTTGTTTATTTAAAGATGAGAGATAATATAGCTAGTTGTGAGATAATGTAGAATTATGTGGATCCAACAAGTAAGTAAGGTAGTGTGAAAAAGGAACAAGCTTTTTACCGAAAAGTTGATAAGATCTTTTGAAAATGGACTTAAAGGGAAAGTAGGAAGATATTTTGGAAACGAATGGAGTAAAGTAAGAACCTGGATGATAACATAAATAAGATCTCCATAATTCACCTCATAACTCCTAACTTATCGAGTTAGATCACCATATCATGTATCTAATTGATTCACCTCATGATAAGTAATAACTTATCAAACATATATTATATATGATTTATGAAATAAACCATGTAATTAGTTACCATTTGGAAGGGTCTACAAGGCTTGCTACGGGAAGGCTTAGCATGAGGCATACAAAGTGTCTGCACAGAACAAAGAGCTGAATATCAGTCAATATAGAGGGGGGAAAAAAGGAAATAAGTTAGAATAATATAAACTCCTTTTTTTTGGACATAAAATTTACGATGTAATACTGTAATATCTGTAATGATGGAAAAAATATATAAAGAAACTCACATGGATCTGATCTTGAAGAAATTGGATATATCCAATAGCCTCTGTCAACACAGAAGCTGTGTCCGTCTAAAAAGCAAAGGTGTATAATATAATTAAATAAGAAAATTCGTTACGTACTAAAGTATGGGCAAGTCATTAGAGTAATCATAACATGATTATTGCATTAATTTGAAACAATTAACAAATTGGTATGAGTGCGTCGTGTCTCATTTTTTTTGGAGGGAAAAGCATAAGTGGGAACTTGTACCTTGCCGAAAGGTGAAACCAATTGGTGTAGTGATGCTATCCTTTCTCCCAGTTTCTCCTTCCTAACCTAAATTTATAACAATAATAGAATTATTGAAAATAATTTAGAAGAAAAGACAAAGCTATTGAAGTATCTAGCTTGAATCTGAACTTTAATCTATCTCCGAAAAAAAATTACTATTTACAAGACGATCAATGTAGTACTTTGTTATTGTTATTGTTATCGTGACTACCTGCACTTCAAATACTGAAGCCTAACAAAGCACTTTGATATTTATATGTCTAATTATCACCAAGTATTTTTTATAATTAATATCAATATCTACAAGGTTATTTTAAACCTTTTTCAGATAATATATGATTTGGTTGCTCTAAACAGTTAATTTAGCTATCTTGTCCATTCTAAAATAATTTTTTTGTAGCTCCAAATCGACATAAATATAGATATGACATAGGAGTACTAATTTTGAATCAATAAAAACATAGGAGTAATAAATTTGTAAGATACACAATTTAATAGTCGTATCATTTTTTCACACGTACTGTTTCCATCACTTGATCTAAGCAACATCATTTTGAAAAGTGTAATTATGATGAATTTCCAAAAAGAAAGTCATTGCTTTTATTTTTTAATATGAAAGACCCGAAATAGTAATATATATGTACTGTGACTGTAAATTGCAAGGTGAAGGGAGTAGTGTTTATTGCATTAATGAGTAATCAAGTAGTAAAATATATGGACTTTACAAACTAAAGTCGCTGATATTCAAAAAGAAAGAAAGAAAGTGGTATATATTTACCTTAAACGGAGGGCAAGAAACCTTGAGTGGAGATTTCTTATTAGAAGCTACTGAATTGTTGGATGTTGATGATGCCTTTGACTGATCACTGCTGCAACTCCCAGCTGCTCTTTTTGTTCCCGTTAATGATCCATTCATCAAGGTTGAGGTCTTTAAAAGGTTAAAAAAAGTTTAAAAGTTAAAAAAAGTTAAGAAGAGGGGGGTAAACTGTAAAGAGGGACTTTGTTAATCATCTTTCTTATTTTTTTAGCATGCACTGTAAAAAGCTGGAAAGGAAAATCATGGGTTTCAATCTCATGACCATGCATGCATGCATATTGCATGCAATATTTGAAGAGACAATCAGTCTTTTTTTTTTTTTTTTATATTGAATTGTTAGAATGAAGAAGAATTGAGGACAAACTTACTATGTAAACAAACTCATCAGAAGGAGTACAAGAGGGGAGCGGGGGCTTTGTGCTTTTACTTGGGCATTGGTCTTAGTGGGATCGTACCAGCTCTTTCCGAAATCTAAATAGTACTCTATTTGTTTCTTTTTGATGATTACACTTTTCTTTTATAATTTGTGGTCAATGTTAGAAAATGGCGACCACTAATTAGCACTAATATAATATCAAAATGTTAGTATGTGAGATTTTGTTAGATTATTTCAATGTGAATATTAAATAATCAACGTTTTGCAATTTATACTAAAATTGAATAAAAGATTTAGATAGTCAAAGGCGTACAATAACAACTATGTATAAACAAGTGTAACCGTCTACAAAGAATGAGGTGAGTAAATCGTTTTAGAAACGGTCAAAGCTACTAGGTAGATTTAATCTAATGAGGGAATAAAATGTATTGTATAAAAACAAATTATAAGCAGCACCAAAACAAAATTTGAACACTTCGATTATAGATTTATAGTTAAGGAAGCCACAACCCTGCTAGCAAGCCTTGCTGGTTCCACCCTCATATACAATTTTGCTAGAGATGACATAAGTTTTTTTAGCAAGCCTGAATCATTGTTGAAAGAAGAAGCTTTGACATTATTGCACTTTTTATTTGTTATAAGCAATCCTAGCTTCTATAATTCACAAAAAATTGTATGAAATTAGTCTCACCACAACTATATGATAGCATGATAGACGTGTTACATTGTTGAGAAGTCGCTTTTTTTTTCTATTGAAAGTTTTAGGGGCTATGTTTTTTTTATTAATTAGGGTTGTCTTTCTATATTGTTGAGGGCGACTTGCTAGTCACTGCAGGTCTCCTCCATGGGCTGCGTGAGATGGTCTAACTCAAAGCTTAACTAATTATCTACTCCCTCTGTCTTATGATATATGCTCCATTTAATTACTTTTTTGGACAATCTTCATAAAATCTGACCCTATTATTTATTAATTAACTAGTATTTTGACCCGGGTGATGCCATGGTTCAGTTACAGTTATCAAATATATTAGTATTATTCATAAATCTCATACTTGATTTTATTAGCTTTTCTATATATAGTCTAGTGTAAAAAAATGGACGTTATGCGATGATAAATTGTTTTTAAAAAACTTCTAAGGAATTGGGGATAAAAATAACAATTTTAATAGAATTAGGGTAAGAGAATATTATTGCTAAATAAAATGTTAATACTAAATAAGACATTATATATTATGTTTTACTTTGAAACATTAAGCATTGAAATTGTAGTGGATTAGTGGGTAAACTCTCACATTTTATTTCAAAGGTCATGTATTCGAATCCTAGTAACTACATTAAGCATTGAAATTGAGCAAAATGCCACGTGGCATCGTTCCTTTGATAGAAACGCTTTTTAATATATTTGTATAGATATATGAAAAAAATATACTTCGTCCAATCTTGTTTTATTCTTACAATATAATTTTCAAAATATACTAATCCATCAATACATAATTATAGATATTAATCGTTAAAGATCTATGTTGTAGACCGTGACACAGCAAACAAGACAAATAATTTGAGATGAAGGGGAAATATACGATGAGTGAATATGAACTAAAACTGCCCTTCATGCATATTCATATGTATATACTTCAGCCAGAAAAACTATCATCTATAGACTATGGTGTCCCACATTAACCTAATGAATAATCTCTAAAAATCTATTTGAACTCAATGGCTAATAAGATCAGAGCAATTTACCAATAATGACACCATTTAGTAGCGAATAATTAATTTATGTGCATCCATAACAAGCATAGGTGTGAAATACTGATATACACATACCTTGTTAGACATGATGATTCCATTGGGGCTAATACCTTCTTCTCCATCAAGAACATCATACGTCATAGGGCGAGTTTGAGTACTAAAACTCGAATTATTTCCTAGGAAATCCATAGCTTGCAAGTTTAGTCCCAAGCGAGGACTACTACTTGATACAGTAGATGCTGTTGAATTATTCGGCGAAGACACTAGTCCAAGCTGATTAAGGATATTTGTGCTATGAAAACCATGATTATTATGTCCCCAGCTATTAACCTCTAGGCCAGGAAGCTGCATTAATCCCGGCCTAGTACTGAATGGTATCGCCGGAGCAGAAGAGATCAATCCACTAAACCAAGGATTAATATTTTCCAAAGTATTTGTAGTTGAAGGATTATGAATTAGACCACCAAAACTAGGGAATGAACTTAGCATGTCGTCTTCGATTTTAGGGAGTGTGCTTGTTGTACTGCTCAAAAACTCGTTTTCGTATTGCTTATTGTCGAATGCGTTAGTGTTGCCTGATGAAGTAGGCCTGCAGTTTCATTTTCAACACACTTATTAGACAAGTTTGTAATCCAATAATGGTTTACTTCCCAAAGGAAATGAAAAGGTAAGAAAAAAGTTAGCTCAAATAAAGGTAATTAAAGCAGCTTTGAGGTCATATATCGTTAATATTTGCTTATCTCTATAGTTAAGAGTTAAGACTTCAAGAGTTTAGTCATTGAGCTTAAGATGAAAATCTTAGTTATTGCATGAATCGTTCAACCTTAATCATATGACATTAGTAATAGTAATTCGTAGATTTTGTATATGATTCGCCATATTTTCTTTTATGATTTTTCTTTTGTTATTAGTGAAAATAATGTCGCGTTCTTTTGATTAGACAACTTTTATTTGCATTGGTAGAGCTCATTTTTAATATCTGAAAAGTCTTGAGAAGGAAAAAAAATATTGTACTAAATTTTATGGTTTAATAGAAGACTAAGAGATAAATTTTGCAAGATGTATTTGTAAATTAAATCATGAAAATCCAAAACAATACTAGTATACAATTTTAAAAACATGTAGCAAATTGAAACTTTTTTACTCTAGAAATACTCAAGAATTTCAGTGTCTTTTTTAAATTTGCCTCTTCCTTTGATCCGAAACATGCGATTTATAGGAGATAATAACAAAAATTAAATTCGAAATTTGTAGAAAATCAATAGTACCTAAAAGAAATTCGAGATATTGAAGAGCATATACATATTAAGAAAAGCGTATATTTTTATATATGTATATGGAAAAATCAAGATAAGAATGAAAAAACCATGATAGGTAGGTAATATAGCTAGGTTATAAATTTTTATATAGGAGACTTACGTTGGCAAGATGGTAGAGTTCCACTCAAGAGACGTGGAAACTCCATAGCTTGAAGAAGGGATGTTTAAAGGAGAGCATCCAACAAAGTGGTCTTGAAGATGCTGTTGTTGTTGCTGCTGCTCGTGGTGCTGAAAATTGGTGGAGTCCATAATAATATTTGGGTTTTAAATGGATCCTTTTTAGATCCCAAGATGGTGTAATTATACTTGTTAAAACTATATGGCTAGCTAGCTTCTTTTAAACTTTCTCTCTATTCAAGGAAACAACTCAGAAAACATACCCATAAAACCTCTTGCTTTTTTAGCTAGTGTACCACCTTTTTTCTTCTAGGTTTTGTTCTTTACTCTTTCATGGGTCGTCTCCCTCTAAAGTAGTCTTATAAAAAAAAGATACTTACAAGGATTGAGATGCCCCCTTTCTTTTTGTTTACCCAAGCTTTATACTAGCATTAAAACTTTGTTCATCATAGCTCCCTCACTTTTCACTATGTATGATCTTTTTGTTCATCAAATTATTGTTTCCTTAGCTTCTTGTTAGTTACCCCCTCGCTCTTTCCAAATTACTATAATATCTGCTTTTTTATGGTCAAAGTTCATCAACATTAGCAATATTATTTTTCTCGTAATTAAGAAAACGATATAGTCATGTGAGATCTCTTATGTTTTGTTTTACATTATATCTTTATATAGTTAGCTTTTATAATATTACTAAATATTGTTGGTCATTCGTGGTTCATGGAGATGATAGCAAAGCAAATGTTACCACTATTATGAGGAGGAAGTATGTACTAATTTTTCACATTAATTAGACAATTTTTGTGGGTATAAGATCCTGAAATGAGATATGATGAAAATATTGAGTTTTTTTGTTAAATGATAGTGCGGATATATCCTTCTATCAAAATCATGAAATGGTAACATGTTATATATATATATATCAATAAAGACGGAGGAAAAAATAGATGACTTTGAAGATAGAGCAAATCTTGTGTCCCACTTATATATATATATATATATATATATATATATATATATATATATATATATATATATATATATTATATATATATATATATATATATATATATATATATATATATATATATATATATATATATATATATAAACAAACTTATTGTTTAAAAAATAAATAAATAAGGCAAAGAATAATTGACACTAACCAATAATATTGAGTGTCACAAGTAATGGTCCAAATAAATAGACATAAGATTTTTTTCCTATGAAGATACATTATCAATTATTATATCATCACACTTAAATTATAATTTACACACTCGAGAGCATAATGAGTAATATCCTTTACTTTGTACATGTATTTTTATCAAATTATTATGGTCTTATAATACTCTATGCTCTTTTGATATGAATAGAAGTCCCTTATGTAGGATCTAATGATTAATATGTGTTACTATGAGTATTGAGGTGGATTTCCTACACAAAAATTTACTATTATTCTTTAAATTTATGAACACAGATTTATAGCCTGGCTGGCTATTCAGGGAAAGTTGCAAACAACAGCAAGATTAGCTAGATTTGGGATCAGCAGCTCTAACAAATGTTTAGTGTGTGATAATGCAGTTGAGACTCATAGTCATATGTTCTTTCAATGCAAATTTAGCAAGGAATGTCTGCAATGTGTTAAAATATGGCTGACTATTCAATCCACAGCAAATTCATTTGACAGAATTATCAAGTGGCTGAGGAATAGCAGGAATTCCAAGTTTAGGAAGGAAGTGTAGCTGTTGTGTATTATGTATGGCAGAGCAGAAACAAGGTATATTGGTCCCAATATAGTCCTAGCATAGATTGGAGTCTTAAGCAGATTAAGTATCTTGTTAGAGCAAGAGTTGGAGCAATATTGCCCAAGAAAATTAGTAGAGTAGACTATAATTGGTTCTTACAATTGTAATTGTGGGTGAGTTTTGAACTGGTTGTATATAGTTGTTATCTTGCCTTGTTAAGGGTCCAACCTAGTTGCTTCGTTAACTTGGTTTGATTTAGGTGTTTAAATCGTTTGAAGCAATGAAATTTTACTTAATTAGCAAAAAAAAACTAGAGTAATATATATATATATATAATAAAAAAATCATTGTCACACTATTTTTCAAGTATATTAATCATTGTAACAATGTAACACGAATATCTCCCCTCACAAAAAAGTAACATGAATTTTTTTTACTAATATACTTTTCTAATAATAATAGTTGTTCCTCCCACCCTTTCTCTTCCCTCATGTTGTAGGTGATATCACAATACTTCTTTAATAAATGGGACAACTTTTTCTAAATATTAAGAAGTTTGACAATTGTGTATGCATTGCTTATTCAATAGTTGCAATAAAAAGATACAGAGATTTAGGGTTCAATTCTCAAAAATTTGTCATTTGTTTTTTCAGAGATAATTGATATTATGAAAATAGTACCCCTGAGGTTTGGCGTAATTTCCAAGATACCCCCCACATTTGGGGAATTCCTCAGATACCCCTGAGGTTTGTGTTTGGGCTCAAGATACCCTTACTATGGACGGAACCCTAACGCCATTAGCTTTTCCGTCCATAGTATCCCCAATTTTCTCTCTCCTCCCATTCCCCCACCCACTGCCAACCCCCCCTTCCCCAGCCACCCACTCCGGCGCCGGCGACCCTACCCCCTCCCCTCCCCATTCCCGATTCCTCACCCCCGGCGTTGGCGCCGGCCAGAACAGCAGCACAGTAGCACCCTAGGGTGGTTTCGGGGGTGGGTTTAAGGCTTTGGGGAAGCGTATCTGGGTGGGGAAGGGGAGGGGGTCGACTCATGATGGGGGACATGGAAGGGGGGCCATTTCCGATAGGGGGAAAGGGGGGAGGGGGTGGTGTCGCGGTGGGGTGGGATGGGGGAATTGAGAATGGGGAAAGGGAGGGCTAGGGTGGGGTGTCGAGGGTGGGGGAAAGGGAGAGGGTAGGGTCGCCGACGCCAACGCCGGGGGTGCTGCTGTTCTGGCCGGTGAAGGGAGGGGGTAGGGTCGCCGGCACCGAAGTGGGGTGGTGGTCGCCAGCCGTCGACCGGTGGCTGGGGGAGGGGGGTTGGCAGTGGGTGGGGGAATGGGAGGAGAGAGAAAATTGGGGATACTATGGACGGAAAACCTAACGGCGTTAGGGTTCCGTCCATAGTAAGGGTATCTTGAGCCCAAACACAAACCTCAGGGGTATCTGAGGAATTCCCCAAATGTGGGGGGTATCTTGGGAATTACGCCAAACCTCAGGGGTACCTGAGGAAATATCCCAATTTCTAAAGGTAGCCAAAGAATGTACCTCTAACACTATCTAATGGTCTCGATCTTTTTCATACATCTAATGGCTATGTAATTGGGAAGCATTTTAGGTACCTTAAATGATAAGGTGCTAGAATATTTTAGGTGCTAAAATAATAGTAGTGTTTGGGAAGCACATAAAATTTTATTTTAGGTGATCAAAATGACTGAAATTGATATGTTAAAATTTTTAACTTATCAAAATCAGGTAACTGAAATTTTGGAAAACCTTTCTAGAATTTTGATAACTAACTTTGCCAAAATAATTTATCAAATTAAGCAACTAATTTTGCCAAACCGTTAAGCTAATTAGCTAAGTTTCAGCTACTACTTTATCAGTTTCAACTAACTTATCATTTTAAACTCATTTCCAACTAGTATTGCCCAACAGACCCAATATCCTAGGTAAATTCTAGGCTACTTTTACACTCCCACCTTATAATGGTTCCATTTCAGTGAGTCCGTTCTAGACCCTACTTTTTTTTTAAAGGTAAGATGAAGTCCCTTGCAAGGAGGGGGGAAATTGGGGATCCTCCTTGCAAGGGATGAAACTCGATCCCAGGCCCTCTGGGATCGAAGGTGATGCCAGCACCACTAGGCTATCACCGTTCTAGACCCTTCTTATCCGTTCAAAATCCAACGCTTATAAAATATGTACATAAACTATCTATAATAACATAAAGAAGTTCCAGGAAAGTGTTAATTCTATGCACAGTAAGAACCTTCATCAAGATTAGATTTTTTTTAATGCAAAGCAAGGAATTACAAATAAATAACAACCAGAAAAATTAAAGTCACTGAGTTATGAGGTTGCATTGTTCCTCCAATATTATAGACTACAAGTTTCCCAGAGGAGCATTCAACAAAACGTTAAAGTTTCCTACAGCATCATTTGCCCTACAATCCCTTGCCAAGCTATCTACAACTCGATTGTGGTTCTTGGTTCGTACTGAATCGATGTTGATGTTCCTAAACTGCAAAATAAGAGCCCTGCAATTTGAAACCACATTAAAGATAATGTCTCGGGATATTATTCTCTATTAGTCTGTTTACTTTCTATTGACTATAATCAAGCTTACAGTTTAGTTTGTTAATTGACATATGCAACATTTGCTTAATTATTTCCTTACATTGTATCTTAAATGTCCTTGCTATATTGAGAACGGTGCTATTTAACTAAATTTTCATACAAGAAATTAATGTAAACTATATCATGCATTAGAAAGAACTTAGAAAAAATGGGTTATCTACGCGTTCACTCATTACAACACATATGGTACACAAGATATGTTATTGGTGCATACATGTCAGTAACTCACACTAAGGCTCCGTTTGGTAGGGCGTAAAACGTTTTCGTCTATTTTTAATTTTACATTGTTTGGTTTGCAAATGAGTGTAAAACCATTTTCCCTAGGAGTAAAATTACTCTCCCAATGATGGAAAACCATTTTCCTTTCAAAATGAAGGGAAAACCGTTTTCCTTCATTTTTCTTATCTCTCTTGTACACTCCTCTCATTACCTCCTTGGCTCCTTACTTTCCTTTTCATTTTCCTTACATGGAACCAAACAACGGAAAACTAATTTTGGAATTGTGTTTTCCATTCAGAATTGTTTTCCATGAAAATCATTTCTACTGAAAATATTTTACACCCAACCAAACGGAGCCTAAGATTTCCATAGAAAATCATATATGTACATTATATCATGCATGCGAGAGTTGTATTACTTAAACGTTCATTGATCATATAGCACGGGTGGCATTTGTCTCTTGCACGTGACAGGTTGGTGCATGTGTTAACTTACACGCACGCCAAACTGGGAGACGTACCATTAACAGTTGAACACCATATGAGTAATGTTAATGATAATTAAGGGGAAAAAAGTAGGTGAAATTATCCAGTTCCCTAAGAATAATCTGATTTCACTTTCATCGCACAGAACACAATATAGATCACAGCATCACTATCAACAGCGTAAACTAACAATTACTAGAAATTCGTGAAGTTCCGTTGAAATCAAATCAATCACAATATGGAACTTCTTGTACCCGACCTCTACCTCATAATCTGGTCTGATGTCGCCATTAAAAAGCAGTTAGCTTGTTACTTAAGCTGGCTCACTGTGGTATATAGATCAACATTCAACATCATACAGTAATAGTAATGGGACGTTTGAGTTTTTTTTTTCTTTAGCTATTATTCAACTTACTTATTCTGCATCAAAAGCCTCCGGATATTCATCAAGATGTATGTTCATTATTGCACATGATTTGAATCTCTATTATACTTCCTCCGTTCCATAATAAGTGAAAAACTTATCATTTTAGAACGTTTCAAAATAAGTGAAACATACCTTAAATGGAAAAAAGAAAGTGACAAAATGACAAGAGTACCCATCACAAACTTGTGTGGTTTGCTTTTCTCTCTCCTCCTTTTGATAATGAAAAGGGTATTTTATGACTTTTTGGCTTTTGAAAGTGATGTTTATTAAATCTTGTGCCCAATTCCTATGTTTCACTTATTATGGAACGGAGGAAGTATAAGTCAAGGGAGGAGGTGTGGTGTCCCCCTTTGAAATGACTAGAATACCCTCTAATAATTTAAAACAACGTTTTCTTTTCATAAAAAATAAAAAAAATGAGAACTAATACAACTTGCCATATGAGTAAGTCAAAAATGTAATTTGCAATCACTATTAATAACTTGACAAAATAAATTGACACAATCAATTCACAAAATTAATTAGAATCTTCAATCAAAAATAGTTAGCGATATATCGAGACAATATAATATTTCGTATTTGCAAAGTTCAAACAATATCGTTTATTAACATTTATAATCGTTAAAGAACTATACTAAAGTCGCTGATAAGGAATTATTAAATCATCAACCAAATTTTTCAGTGACGGTATTGTACAGTTAAAAATCGATCACCTTCAATTTAAAAAAAATAATAACATCTACAAAAGAACCTCAATAATTTACATCACTAACAAAATAATTTTAGATAAAAAAAACATGTTCATTCGTATATATAGCTACATAAGGTTGTTGACGTACGCATCGCGTGCATATGCGACTAGTATGTTATAACGAAAGTAATAAAGCAACGAAGAATTAAAGAACAGTAGACACGAGAATTAATGTGGTAATGTATTAGCTACATCCACAGGCAGAGGAGAAGCGGTTTTATTATCTTGAGGAGCGAGAGTACAGATTACAGAACAAGTGGGTGCATAAATTAATTAGAAAGTTTATATAGTACCCTTCTAATTAACCTAAACAGATTGGACCACTAAACCTCATGATACACTGAAAGCATCTTTCAACATAATATTTGCATTCAAATTTTTTTCGTCAAGATATACACAAAAAAATGCTTCCTTTTTTCAGTGCATCATATTTGAAAGATTTACTACTTTTGAATTTCAAGATATCATGATCTACTATTTTTTTTTGTTGAAATACCAAGTTATTTACCACCGACAGCAATGACTAATTTCCTCGACCCTGATGCTCCACATTAAGCTAAAGGGCTGGCCAATAATCTTTTTCTATTCCCAAAGGTTGGGGATCGAACACTTAACCAATTGGTTAAGGGACAAAGTGAGCAACGACTATATACCAAGAACACTTGGTTATGATCTACAAATTTGGTTAATCAATCTATTTGTGCTACAATTTGTTACAAACAAATCATCACCAAATTTCAAAAAAGAAAATAAATTCTCGCCAAATACGAAATCAAGGGTATAATTAAAACAAAACGTTACATGCGGCCAATATATAGCAATCATAAAATTGACATGATTAATTATGAAGCAAATGTAGGATTTCACTTTTAAAGTCATGTCAGGCATGAGATCGCCAAAGTTCTTAAGAAATTTGGCTATATTGACCCTTTTTTATTGTTAGGATCGGAGTGTAGTTTGAGTTTGTTGGTCTTAGTTAGTCTCCCACTCTCCCCTATAGGATGAACTTGAGGTTAATCGAGTTGTTACCCACTCTCTCCGTTTTTTTTCTGATCTACACAGTTTCTTTTTTAGTCTACTTTTTACTTTCTTATTAATCTACACACTGTCACTTATTCTATTTTTGGTAACATGTCATATCTAATTTCCCCTCTTTTTTTTCACTCATGTCATCTACTTTTTTGTTGTGAGAAATATATAGAGAGAGAAGCTATAGATAAAAATATATCAGAGAGTGTATTGTATTCAGTTGTGTAAAACTGATTTCTTACATCGACGGTATTTATAAGCAAAATTTCTACTGTGTACAATTGCAAATTCAAGAATTGCAGCGCGGCGGAAGAAACTTTTCTGACATGCATTTGCGGTGGGAGGAAAATTTCCTGACATGCATTAAATGCATGCAGGAAAATGTGGACTTCATCATGTTAACAGTGGAATTGTGAATTCCACTGTTATCTCAACACTCCCCCTTGAATGTCCACTGATAACTCATAATAGATGTTGTCTCATTAAGAACCTTGTTAGGAAAAACCCTGTGGGAAAAATCCATAACTAGGAAAAAGAGTACAACTGTTATGTATCCTTATATGCTTAAAATTAACTTCCTCATTAAAAACCTTGTCAGGAAAAACCCGGTGGGATAAAAACCTGATCGAAGGAAAAAAGAGTGCAGGTGCATATAATACTCCCCCGAATCTAGCATATATCACGAAGATGACGCATTCTAATTTTTCGGACTAATTCTTCAACTTTCTTCGCCGGAAGGGATTTGGTGAATAAATTTGCAAGATTCTCACATGATTGGATTTGTTGGATGTTTATCGTCCCTTCCTTTTGGAGGTCATGAGTGAAGAAGAGCTTTGGTGATAAATGTTTAGTTCTGTCTCCTTTGATGTGCCCTTCGCTTACTTGGGTGATACATTTAGTATTGTCTTTGTAGATGATAGTTGGATTTGTTGTTATTGTTTCCATTCCACATTCTTCTTGGATATTCTTGATCATTGACCTTAGCCATACACATTCCCTTCCAGCTTCATAAAGAGCAATTAATTCTGCATGATTTGATGATGTGGCCGTCAAAGTCTCGCCGTGGATTTCCAAGATATTGCGGTACCTCCATAAGTGAATAGATACCCGGATTGAGACTTAGCCTTTTGTGGGTCGATAGGTACCCAAAGATTCGCATATCCAATGAGTGACACATTTGGTTTTAACTGGTAGAATAATCCAAGATCTTGTGTTCCTCGAAGATAGCGTAACAAGTGTCTGATTCCATTCCAATGTCTCTTCGTTGGTGCATTGCTGTATCTAGCTAACAAGTTTACTGAAAAAGCTATGTCAGGTCGAGTATTGTTAGCCAAGTACATTAAGGCACCAATCGCACTTAAATATGGTACTTCAGGACCAAGAATTTCTTCATTTTCTTCTCGTGGTCTGAATGGATCATCTTTCACATTCAGAGAACGCACTATCATTGGAGAACTTATTGGGTGGGCTTTGTCCATGAAAAAACGTCTCAGAATTTTTTCTGTATAGGTTGATTAATGGACAAAAATCCCATTTCTCAAATGTTCTATTTGCAAGCCAAGGCAAAATTTTGTCCTCCCGAGATCTTTCATCTAAAATTCTTTCATCAAGTACTTTGCAGTTACTTCGAGTTCTCTGGGAGTTCCAATAATATTTAAATCATCAACATAAACAGCAATGATGGTGAATCCTGATTTGGATCGCTTTATGAAAACACAAGGACTGATTTGATTATTTTTGAATCCTTCTTTCAATAGGTATTCACTAAGACGATTATACCACATTCTTCCAGATTATTTTAACCAATAGAGTGACTTTTTCAATTTTATTGAAAACATCTCTTTGAGCATGTGATTTTCTGGTAGTTTTAGTCCATCGGGGACTTCCATATAAATATCTGTATCAAGTGACCCATATAAGTATGCAGTCACTACATCCATTAACCTCATTTTCAATCCTTTCGAAACTGATAAGCTTACCAGAAATCTTAGTGTAGTTGCATCAACTACAGGAGAATATGTCTCATCATAATCAATCCCTGGCATTTGCGAGAAGCCTTGGGCTACTAGCCTTGCCTTATATCTAGTAACTTCATTTTTCTCATTTCGTTTTCTCACGAATACCCATTTGTACCCAACTGGTTTTACACCATTCGGTATTTGGGTTATTTGACCGAATACCTCACGTTTTTCAAGTGATTTCAATTCTGCTTGAATTGCTTCTTTCCATTTTGGGCAATCTTTAGCGGCGACATTTATCTACTGTATTTGGTTCTATATCATTTTCATCGTATGTCATTTCAACCATTATGGAGTAAGCAAAGATTTCATTCAAGACAACATCTTTTCGATTCCATTGTTTCTTTGTAGAAACATAATTAATTGAAGTTTCATTGTTGTCTATGCTTTCATGTTCATGTTCTTCTGGAACATGCTTATCTTCATTTTTGTTTTCATCATAAATTTCATCATGCTCCTTTGGAGGATTTATTTTAATTTCATTCGTTGTTTCTCCTTACTTTTTCATTTTTCTCGGTTTTGAGTCTTTAGAACCGGGTGGTCTACCACGTTTTCGACGTGCTATTGACTCATCTTCAATGGCCTTATTGTCACTAGGAATTTCAATTCGTGCCGAGGCATTCTCAGCATGCACATGTGACTTTGTCACTTTCTTAGTATCTGTGAATGCATCTAGCAATTGGTTTGCAATACTTTGCAAATGAACAATTTTCTTGACTTCTTGTTCACATGAATTTGTTCTCGGGTCCAAAAACGACATTTGCAATGCGTTCCATGTAATTTCTGTTTTTATATTTTGTGGGTCCACTTTCTCTCCCCCTAAGGATGGGAATACTGACTCATTAAAATGACAGTCAGCAAGTCGAGCCGTAAATAAATCGCCAGTTGTTGGCTCTAAATATTTGATAATTGATGGAGATTCAAATCCAACATATATTCCCATCCTTCTTTGTGGACCCATTTTAGTACGTTGGGGATGAGCAATAGGTACATGTACAGCGCACCCAAAATTTTTCAAATGTGAGACATTCGGTTCTCGACCTGATACTAATTGTAACGGTGATAATTTATGATAGGCTGTCGGCCTTAATCTTATCAATGCTACTGCATGTAATATAGCATGACCCCAAGCAGAAGAGGGCAATTTTGATCTCATTATTAATGGTCTTGCAATTAATTGTAGTCTCTTGATTAATGATTCAGCAAGACCATTTTGTGTATGTACATGAGGCACATGGTGCTCTACAACAATCCCAATAGACATGAAATAGTCATTAAAAGTTTGGGATGCAAATTCCCCAGCATTGTCTAATCTTATTCTCTTTATTGTATGATCTGGGAATTGAGTTCTTAATTGAATTATTTGAGCCATAAGTTTTGCAAATGCAACAATTCTACTTGATAAAAGGCTTACATGTGACCATCGAGTGGATGCATCAATTAATACCATGAAATAGCAGAATGGTCCGCATGCGGGGTGAATAGGCCCACAAATATCTCCTTGTATTCTTTCTAAAAACATTGGAGATTCAGTGGTAATCTTATTTATAGATGGTCTCATTATTAATTTACCAAGTGAGCATGCAGAGCATGATAATCCATTTGACCGAGGAATTTTGACATTCTTTATAGAGTGTCCAATTGAATTTTCAATGATTCTATGCATCATTCCTGTGCCAGGATGGCCAAATCGGTCATGCCATAGAGTAAATAATTCTCTATTATCTAACTTCTGGTTAGATATCATATTAATTTCAATCGGACGTATATCTATAGTCCCGAGGAAATTGCTGGCAATTTTTCATAGATGTATTTCTTGCCGCATTTTTCTGCCGTGAGGCATATAAATTCCTCTTGATTCACTGTCATCGTTTCCAAATGGTAACCATTCTGACATACATCTTTGAAACTTATGAGGTTTCTTCGACATTTACTCGAATATAATGCGTCATTGATTATCAATTTTGTCCCATTTGGAAATACAATACAGGCTTTCCCAGAGCCTTCAATTAACTTGACTGTCCCAGATATTGTGCTAACATTTGCCTGGAATATTGTAAGTTTTGAAAAATACTCTTTATTTTTCAATATGGTGTGTGTTGTCCCAATGTCGAGGAGACATTGTTCTTTGGAGCCAACTTCTGGTAAATCCATATCTTCATAAATAATAAATATGAAGATCAGTATAAGAAAATGCATATTTTATTAATATTCAAAAGAGAGAATACTTGAAAATGAATATTGAAGTAATTAAAATAAACTAAGCATATTAATGCATTGCAAAGTTATTTTCGGCTTCAGCATTATCCATAAAAAAATCTGAAACATCAAGGCTGGGCATGGATGTATTAGCTTAATTAACAAAGTTTACTTCAGCATTTTTCTCTTTGTTCTTTATTGAAGCCTGATATAGGTCTACCAAATGTTTGGCAGTACGACATGTGCGACCCCAATGCCCAGTCATGCCACATCTGTGGCAAGTGTCATTTCCTTTATTGGACGACTGCCTCTGATTTCCAGATGATTGTCCCTAATTTTTATCAGAATTTTTAAAATTGTTATTTCTTGGGGGAAATCGACCTCTGCCACGTCCATGCCCTCGGCCACGATAATTACCACGTCCTCTCCCGCGACTGTTGTAATTACCGCGTCCACCTCTATGTATAGCATTTACTTCAGGTGGATCAGAGCTTTCTATTGCATTTATTTCATGTGTGGCTGAAGACCCCGTAGGTCTAAGATTATGATTTTTTCAACAGAAGATCATTATTTTGTTCAGCCACAAGTAGTACTGATATTAGCTCAGAGTACTTTTTGAAGGCTCTGAACCTGTATTGTTCTGCCAATATTATATTAGAGGCGTGGAAAGTGGAGAGCGTTTTTTCTATCATCTACTCTTCTGTGATGGGATGATCACAATATTTCAACAATGATACAATTCTAAACAATGTTGAATTGTAATCAGTGACTGCTTTAAAATCCTGGAACCTCAAATTGAGCCAGTCAAAATGTGTCTTTGGGAGGAGCATATTTTTGTGATGCCCATATCTTTCACTCAGGCTATCCCATAGTTATTTGGGATCCTCCACAAGGAGATATTCAGTTTTTAAACTTTCATGTAAATGATGCCTGAGAAGGACTAAGGCTTTTGCCTTTTCTTGTTCAGTCGCTTTTTTAACTGATGCGGCTGATGTAGTTGCATCACCTTGTTGGGTTGTCACACCCTTAATTGTATGTTCCAGTCCTTGGGCCTTTAAATTCATTTGTGTGTCCACTGTCCATTCTAAAAACTTTTGTCCAGATAGATCTAGTACGTTAAATTGTCTATTCACTAGATCTCCCATTTTTTACTACAAACATGTAAATATTTAAAATTAGTCAATGATAATAAATCATATATATTATCTCCCCCTGATTTATATCATTATAATTATGGATAAACAGTACAAACAAAAAAAATACTAAAATAGCGTACAATATTAATTAAGCAAAAAAAGCCAAAAATAGAAAAAAAAAACAACGAGTGAAAGAAAAAAAAATTCCTAAAATGCACTTAAAGATACAAAAAGAAAATGATATTCATGTGCATTTTTTTTCGTCATTCTTCCGGGGAGATAGAAAATTTTGTCTCCTACTTGTGTATGAGGAGATATATCATTAATGCCATAAGAAGGAAAAAGAAACCGGCTATAAGAAATAAGTATAGCCTTATTATCCTAAAATCCTCCTCAAAAGAAGAAGATGAAGGTGGAGGACGGTTGTCATCAGCGTGGAACATGGTGGCCGGAAAGTTGAGGAAGAAGAGAAAAAAAATTGTGAGTTTGGAGAAAAAAAAGTTGGAAGAAGATAAGGGATGTGTGGTGAAAATGGGGCGGGTAATCCGCTTTTATAGAGGGTTATCCCTAACTGTGCAGTTCGTCAACAGTTAAAAATACACAATGCAATAAAATTATATGTACTAAATTGGTCTACTATTATGCATGTTGGTAAAATGGTGATATAATATATGTAACTACAAATGCAAAAAAAATAGAAGATTAGAGACAATAATATATAATAGTGTTTTGAATTCTTGTTCCCTGCATACATATAACATTATTGCACATATAAGAGATAATAATTTTATTGCTTCACTAGGCCGTCCATATAGGCGGCAAGTTCAAAAAAAATTAACCCGTCCATATAGGCGGTTCAAGAGCAAAAAGAAATAACATAAAATAAATGTTCTTGCCTTCCATGAAGGTGGCTTTATTATCAAATTACTTATTTTCTGGGTTAGTGTCATGGTGACGTTTACTACTAGTCCCTTCCTATTCATCCCTATTTCTTTTATTACTTGGTGGAGGTTGATTTTCAGTTGGTTGTATAGGAGGGTTATTATTGGTGTTGGGAACAGGGGTTTGTGGGTTTTCTCTGGTATGGGTATTTGTACCGTCGTTAAGGTTACTGGGTCGGGGCTGTCTTACAGTTGCCCTCGCTGTGTTGGTAGTGAATGGCACATTGTTTCGCTCTATCCAAAAGTAAACACTCGAGACAGAGACATTGTGTAAAACAATGTTAATCCCGTTACTTTGTTGATCCATGTTCGGATAGTAAAGGGTTGGGCTTGGAGAAAAAAAATTTAGAACTTGAAACAGAATGGATGTAAAAATTTTAAAGATACCTTTAATTTTTTCGGTAGCAAACTCGTGCTGGTAACGTGTTGTGAGAAATATATAGAGAGAGAAGCTATAGATAGAAATATATCAGATAGTGTATTGTATTCAGTTGTGTAAAACTGATTTCTTACATCGACGGTATTTATAAGCAAAATTTCTACTGTGTACAATTGCAAATTCAAGAATTGCAGCGCGGCGGAAGAAACTTTTCTGACATGCATTTGCGGTGGGAGGAAAATTTCCTGACATGCATTGAATGCATGCAGGAAAATGTGGACTTCATCATGTTAACAGTTGAATTGTGAATTCCAGTACTGTTATCTCAACATTTTTAATATTTTAACCCAATTATTAGTTTTTCTCCCTCACTTTTCAATTTCTCTCCCCACCTTTTCAGTTTCTCTCCCCACCTTTTCAGTTTCTCTCTCATACTTTTGTACTTCCTCCTTGGTTCTCCCCCAAAATAAAGTGAGTAAATTCAAAAGAAACGGATGGAGTATAATGTTGAGTATTGGTGTAGAAATTGCAATCATGAAGAATTCAAGGATTGCAAAAAGATCGACGTCGTTCATGAGAAGAGCCCATTCATGAAGCACTCACTCCTTATGGGTTCTTTTTGTTTTTGCGGTCTTGAAAATCCAAGTCGATTTATGATTGTGTCGTAATAATATTTCCTCTGTTTCAAAATAGTTGATATCCTTTTCTAAAATAGAGATGTCACTATACTTGTTATATATCGAAAATGAACTTCTTTTTACCCCTAAACTTTCTAAAATACCCTTAAAAAGTTTGTGGTCCCCGCTTGTTTTTTCTTTTAGAATACGCATATTTTTCCTTAACAAATGTTTATTTATTAAAAAAGTGGTGGCCTTCCACATTCTCTCTCTCTACTTTTCTTAAAAGCTACACACTTTCTCTTTATAGCAATAGCATCTAATTGAAATGGAGGAAATATATGTTTATAGGCCGTCTAGAGAAATATACATATGGATAGAGACTTTGAGATCTAGTGAGTTTAAACCTAGAGAGAGATTAGAGAACCTAGAAAGAATGAGAATACTCCTTTATCATCATCTCAGTACTAGTACTAGTGCAATTTTTGTTGGAACATTTATAGGGTAATGGGTTTTGTTAGCTCATATGAGTATATACTAGAAGAGGAGGAGGTCTAGTATGTTAAGATTAGAATGCGCAAAATCACGTGGAGTAAATCAAGCAAGACAGAGGGCTGGTCGCGGGTCGCGACATTCGTCGCCGGTCGCGACCGGGGAGGCCGTCGCGGGTCGCGACATCGTCGCGGGTCGCGACTGCGCGCTCGCGACTCGCGATCCGTATCGCGAGTCGCGACGTGGAGTCTGTTTTGGGGCGTGTAATTTTGCGTGGACGGTTTATAACCGTTGTAATGCATTTGTTATCCGTTTTAAGATGATTAAGTACTCTTAATCAGGGGATTAAAGAAGGATGAATGCTGTAACAGCTCTAATCAAGAGGGAAGATTATTCATCACCCTTGTTATGTATATGAGTTAGGAGAGAGAGAAAATTAGATTAGGAGATTCTCATCTTCTTGCTTTGCTTGAGAGAAAACTTGCAACTTTCTCTTGAGTGTTCTTCACAAACATCAAACACAAAGTTCTTGTTGATTCACTTAGAAGATCATCTAGTGAATTGTTTTCTCCATTGTATCTCATTAGTTATTTCGTGTTAACCCGGTGATCCTAGAGGGGCGAAATTAAACTAATAGGAAAGCGTAGTTTCCGTGCCTTGGAGTGGATATCCGGTTCCCTTGTTTGTTCTCACATCTAACAATCTATTAGTTTAAATTTTCTTTTCATTTCGGATATGGCTCAATCACTCAAGGACATGACTATGAACTTCCAAAAGTTGGACAAGTTTGAGGGGGTGGGTTATCGAAGATGGCAAAAGAAGATGCACTTCTTGTTGACAACTTTGAATGTGGTGTATGTTCTATCAACACCCATGCCACCATTCCCGAAAGATGGAGAGGAAGAGTCCGTGGAGACTACAAGGAAGAGGACAAAGTGGGAGAATGATGACTACATTTGCCGGGGTCACATTCTCAACTCTCTTACCGACCCTTTGTTCGATCTCTATCAAAATGTGGAGAGTGCAAAGGAACTTTGGGATTCTCTTGAGGCCAAGTATATTTCTGAAGATGCTTCAAGTAAAAAATTTCTTGTTAGTAATTTTAATTCATTTAAAATGACTAATGATAGGCCTATTATAGAGCAATTTCATGAAGTTCATCATATTTTGAACCAAATTAGATCACATGGTATGGTGATGGATGAGGCTATTGCCGTAGCCTCAATCATTGATAAATTACCACATTCTTGGAAAGAAACTAAGCATTCCTTGAAACATAGGAAGGAAGATATTTCCATGGAGCAATTAGAAACTCATCTTCGTATTGAAGAGGGTATCCGGGCTCAAGATGGGGTTAAGGATACTACTCCTAGTATTCCTAAGTCTACCGTGAATATGGTAGAGGTTGGTGGGTCTAGTGGGACCAAGAAATCCAACAATAACAACTCTAAAACCAACTTTGCAAACAAGAAGAGGAAGACCATCACTTGTTGGGTATGCAATGGACCTCATCTCAAGAGGGATTGTCCTTCTAAGAAGAAGAAGACAAAGAATGGACAACCTAGTGTTGTTCAAAACCAAGGTAAAGTTGCACATGAACATGTAATTGAAGAAATGAATTTTGTGGCTATGATTTCTGAAATTATGTTTGTGCAGGTTGATGATTCTTGGTGGATAGATTCGGGGGCCTCTAGACATGTGTGCAATAATAAGCACTTCTTCAAGTCTTTGGAAGAATTGGATGATGGTCCCATCTTGTATATGGGGAATGATTCTACGGTAAAGGCCAAGGGTATAGGCCAAGTAGAATTGTTGTTAACCTCGGGAAAGACTTTAACTCTCCGGGATGTTGTTTATGTACCGGAAGTTAGGAAGAATCTTGTGTCGGGGGGTCTTTTGAATAAATTTGGTTTTAAAGTTGTATTTGAATCGGATAAGTTTATAGTTTCTAAGGGTGGTATTTTTGTTGGACAAGGATTTTATTGTAATGGAATGTTTAAATTTAGTATTAATAATGAAATTGATACTAGTTCTATTTACATGCTTGATGTTTCTTCTCTATGGCACAATCGTTTATGTCATGTAAACTATCGTAGATTATATGACATGTCTAAGCTAGGTTTAATACCTTCTTTCGATTTAAAGTTAGAGAAGTGTAAGACATGCATGCTAAATAAGATTACAAAGAATCCTTATCCTAGTGTGACTAGACAAACGGTTTTGCTTGAATTGGTGCATAGTGACTTGTGTGACTTTCATAGTTCACCTTCTTTGGGAAATAAAAAATATATTGTGACTTTTATTGATGATTATTCAAGGTTTTGTTACATATATTTATTATTTACTAAAGATGAAGCACTAGAAAAGTTTAAGATTTTTAAGACCGAAGTGGAACTTCAACTTAATGAAAAAGTTAAAAGACTTCGGACGGATAGGGGTGGTGAATACTATAATCCTAGCTATTTTAGTTCCATTGGTGTAATTCATGAAACAACCGCTCCATACTCACCTCAAAGTAATGGTATAGCGGAAAGGAAAAATAGGGTTCTAAAAGAAATGGTTAACACCATGCTTTCTAATTCGGGTCTAAATGACGGTTTTTGGGGTGATGCAATTTTAACTGCTTGTTATATTTTAAATCGAGTTCCTAATAAAAGGAATAAGATTACCCCTTATGAACTTTGGTGTAACAAAAAGCCTAATCTCAATTACCTTAAGGTATGGGGTTGTAGGGCAATTGTCAAATTGACGGAACCTAAAAGGAAAACTTTAGGTGAAAAAGGAATTGATTGCATTTTTATAGGCTATGCGGTACATAGCAAAGCCTATAGGTTTTATGTCATTGAGCCAAATGATGTTGTCTCTATTCATACCGTGATAGAGTCAAGGGATGCAATATTTGATGAGACTAGATTCTCATCGATTCCTAGACCAAAGGACATGATACCTAGTACTAGTTCCAATGTTGTGGATGACATTAACAATGATCATGATACTACAACACCGGAAATTAGGAAAAGTAAAAGAATTAGAAAAGAGAAATCTTTTGGACCGGATTTTCAACTATATTTAGTTGAAGGGTCAAGGGAGTCTGTTGTGACTCAAATTTCATATTGTTACAATATGGAGGAGGATCCTAGGACCTTTGATGAGGCTATGAAGTCTCATGATTTCGCTTTTCGGAAAGAGGCGGTGAATGATGAAATGGATTCGATAATGGGCAATTATACTTGGATTTTAGCTAATTTACCCCCGGATGCAAACCTTTAGGTTGTAAATGGATTTTCGTAAGGAAAAGGAAGATCGATGGAACCATACTAAAACATAAGGCCCGGTTAGTGGTCCAAGGTTTTAGGCAAAGATATGGTATCGATTATTTTGACACTTATGCTCCGGTTGCTAGAATAGCTACCATTAGACTTTTGATAGCATTAGCTGCGATTCATGGTCTAGTAATTCACCAAATGGATGTTAAAACTGCTTTCCTTAATGGTGAATTGGAGGAGGAAGTGTACATGAATCAACTTGAAGGTTTTGTGGTTAAAGGTCAAGAGACTAAGGCTTGCAAATTAGTTCGATCTTTGTATGGTCTTAAACAAGCACCTAAGCAATGGCATCAAAAATTTGATGAGGTCATTTTGTCTAGTGGGTTCAAAATAAATCAGTCCGATAAGTGTGTATATAGTAAATTTGATAATAACGGTAATGGAGTTATAATTTGCTTATATGTTGATGATATGCTTATCTTTGGGACTGATTTGGAACAAGTGGAAAAGACCAAAGTCTTTCTCTCTTCTAGCTTCTCCATGAAAGATTTGGGTGAAGCGGATGTTATTCTAGGTATTAGAATAATGAGAGGTAAAGGGTCAATTTCTTTATCACAATCTCATTACATTGAGAAAGTGGTCAAGAGGTTTAATGAATCGAATTCGACTCATTTTGCTACTCCGATGGATCCTAGTGTTCACTTGGTTCCGAGTAGTGGTACTCCTATTTCACAATTGGAGTATGCAAGCTTAATTGGAAGCTTGATGTATGCTATGACTAGCACTCGACCGGATATAGCTTTTGCTATTGGTAAACTCGGTAGGTATACTAGTAATCCTAGTATGTTGCATTGGCAAGCATTGAGAAGAGTGTTAAGGTATTTGAATAAAACCTTGGATTATGTCATAACTTACAAAGGAGAACCTTCTATTCTAGAAGGTTACTCGGATGCTAGTTGGATTTCCAACAAGGAAGATTATTCATCCACAAGTGGATGGGTGTTTCTTCTTGGAGGAGGTGCTATTTCATGGGCATCCAAGAAGCAAACATGTATAACGGATTCCACTATGGCATCGGAATTCATTGCATTGGCATCTTGTTGCCAAGAAGCGGAATGGCTAAGGAATGTGTTGAGTGAGGTTGACTTGTGGGTCAAACCTATGTCACCTCTTGCTATTCATTGTGATAGTGCATCAACCATAGCTAAAGCTTATAGTGAAGTCTACAATGGCAAGTCAAGGCACATTGGAGTTAGACATAGCTATGTGCGTGAATTGATAAGGAATAGTTGTATAACTATTAATTTTGTTCGGTCTAGTTTGAACTTGGCGGATACGTTTACTAAACCGTTGTCAAGGGAACTAGTGAACAAAATGAATAAAGGGATGGGTCTTAAGCCTATTGAACAACCTATGGTGAAGGAAAACTCAATTTGATGTCTAATACAACATTAGATCCCAAATTCAATGAGGAAAGTACTTCTCTAGAAGGTTGGGAGCACTTGTTTAAAACATCCCAAGGTTAGTGCTTGTTACTACAATGATAAGAGGTTGAATTAAGTTTCTTAATAAATCTTTGATGAGTGCTCAATTGTAGGAGCATGTGCGTAAAGATTTACCTATATAAGCTAGAGGTTTGGCCGCTTCACCAAGTCTAAGGCTTGACTTGGAACGCTTATGAATGGATATGGACACCAAGGCTTCATAGGTGTCGGAGGTTAAGAACTAAGTTTATGCTTATGTGTATTAGTATCTTCAATAATTTGTAGTGGTTATATGATTCAAAGCTTTGTCTATCATTATGATCGAAATTGTTGTAAAGTTACTTTTACTAAGTGGAAATTCAATCGTAAGATATTTCCATGATGCATGAGCATGTTTCGTTTTGTGATTTATAGCAAGTTGAAAACTTTTCAACATTACCCTATAAATGGGAGGAGGATTGTTGGAACATTTATAGGGTAATGGGTTTTGTTAGCTCATATGAGTATATACTAGAAGAGGAGGAGGTCTAGTATGTTAAGATTAGAATGCGCAAAATCACGTGGAGTAAATCAAGCAAGACAGAGGGCTGGTCGCGGGTCGCGACATTCGTCGCGGGTCGCGACCAGGAGGCCGTCGCGGGTCGCGACATCTGTCGCGGGTTGCGACCAGCGCCCTTCGCGACTCGCGATCTGTATCGCGAGTCGCGACGTGGAGTCTGTTTTGGGGCGTGTAATTTTGCGTGGACGGTTTATAACCGTTGTAATGCATTTGTTATCCGTTTTAAGATGATTAAGTACTCTTAATCAGGGGATTAAAGAAGGATGAATGCTGTAACAGCTCTAATCAAGAGGGAAGATTATTCATCACCCTTGTTATGTATATGAGTTAGGAGAGAGAGAAAATTAGATTAGGAGATTCTCATCTTCTTGCTTTGCTTGAGAGAAAACTTGCAACTTTCTCTTGAGTGTTCTTCACAAACATCAAACACAAAGTTCTTGTTGATTCACTTAGAAGATCATCTAGTGAATTGTTTTCTCCATTGTATCTCATTAGTTATTTCGTGTTAACCCGGTGATCCTAGAGGGGCGAAATTAAACTAATAGGAAAGCGTAGTTTCCGTGCCTTGGAGTGGATATCCGGTTCCCTTGTTTGTTCTCACATCTAACAATTTTGTGGTTTTTCTTTAGATTCTCGGACTTTCACGCAATTCTTGTGTGTTTTATTACTTTTCCTACTTATATTATGCTTGTTGATTTCCGCATGTTGTACTTAGCTTCATTGCTAAGTTGTTAGCGACTTCTATGTTTATTCCTCACCAATCTATTTATTTTATAACATGGTTTAATTTATTAAATTCTCTAGTTTCAACGTGGCACAACACACATTTACCTGGTAAGATGAAGGGGCTCACTTGAGGAGGAGATAAGGGGAATTACCCAAATGAGTCCCATGAGGTTTGATCCCCAGACTCCAGAAATACGAGGTTAGAAGTGATATCAATACTCCACCACCTCAACTTGCCAATACCACTAGGCCATTACCTGTTGCTCGGTATAATACATATATGAGGCTCAACAATAACGGTGCATCCGAGACAGTCCATGATGGAATCATGTTAGAGTAATATATTGTTGGATGTGAGAGACAATAGCTGCAGATACACCACATCCTTCCACATTGCCCATAAAATTTCACTGACAAAATGAGTATATGAATAATAAACTTCAAAAAGTTTCCTGAGGAAGTATAGAAGTAAGAGCATTTTGCACTTCTACTTACATGCATGGTCTCTCTGGAAGACGCTGACAAAATCACAATCAAGCCTTTTTTTTCATTTTTTTAGGTTGTTTAACCTTTTCATAAAAATATGGTAGATTCCACTAGTTTCCCACATGCTCATTCTGTTCATAACGTATCAGAAAATTATACATCTATTAATTTACAGTGGAAGCATGACGGATAATTGAGCTTAGCTCATGCAAGAACGAATCTGAAATTGATGTAGTTTAATAGACTAATTAGTAAATCGAATTAGGTCGCTTGCAAGCAAATTTTGTTGCCAAATATGCGAAACTTGCTGTGGCAGTGGAGGACAGTTATGAATTTAATTCAAAATGAACAAATTTAAGAGTCAAATAAATTATAAAAAAAAACATAGTATTCTTGCGAAAGTAACTATGAGTAATTATGTCAAACACACAATTAAAGTAAATTCGATAGGGTGAACATTCATCAAAAAGCGAAAAATAATTGACTCATAAAATTTACGTGGAAAATGCTCGACATGAATCTCCATCTTGTTGATTTTTTGACACAGAACAAGCAGGGCAAATTAAGTAATTAATTAACTGTTGTGCATGTGCATGTTAAGTTTTGATGATGAAAAATAATACATATAGTATGAAAGTTTGTGACAAATGGTTGAGAAAGGAATAAATAAATGAAGACTTTGAAGAAATGAAGAATCCAGATTGAAGTCCAAGTTCATATTCCTAAGTTTAGTTACTATATGCAAAATGTAATATACTTGAACTAGATGATATATTATGTGCCAAGTATAGAAATATAATATTAGGATAATTATTATTTTCTTAGAGTTAAGGAAATAAATAATTATGTTAATTTTATATATCTATATAAAAGGAAAAAGATATTCGAAAATCAAGTTTTAATAAAAACCGATTTGGAAAAGGATTTTGAAAAACCGATTTATAAAAGAATTTTGAAGACAAAAGGAGTTTTAATAAAGAAAACAAAGATAAAGAAAAAAAGGGAAAACTGATTTTGATAACATGTTTTATATAATGGTAATTACTAGTTGATTTTGGAGAATTCTTATCTTATAAGGATTGAAAAGAAAAATCTATTTTTAAGAAAGATAAAATTTGTTTTTAATAAGGAAAAAGCTTTATCCCTTAAATTAAGGAGTAAAAGATAAACATATTTTTTCAGAAGGATTTTCGGTCAGTTAAGAAGCATATAAGGGATTGCAACTCAGTTTTATAACGAACGTTTTTCAGAGAGAAAAAACCGGAGATATTAAGAGCTGAAAACGATTTCCTAAGGCACAGAGTATATCACAGAGTTCTAGTCAGATTAGGAAACTAAACAACGTTTGTAATTGTCCTCTAATTTGCTTGAATAAGAAGCACGCCTTTGAGGATCTTTGCTTTCTGTAATCTTTCATATTATAGAGAGTAGCAACACTTAGGGTTAAGTGTTGGGGAGCACTACTAGAGTTAGTAGTGGGGGAATCGAATTGTATCAAAGGTTTGGTATTTTACGGTTCAAATAATAAAAGAGTAGTTTGTGTGGACGTAGATCTCAGAGGTGAGATTGAACCACGTTAAATTCCTGTGTCTTATTATTTGATTTCATTGTTTTATTGTTTGATACAATTTCGTTCGAGCAAAAACATTAATCGGAGAATTTACGAGTGAATAACACAGTGCACGGCACTGTGCCATAAGAGTGTTTTTGCGAAAATCGATTAGTTTTAGCCACTCAATTCAACCCCCCCCCTTCTTGAGTGTCACCTTGTGTTCCAACAAGTGGTATCGGGAGCGAGCTATTCTCGAAAGGCTCATCCCTAGAGAATAGAAGTCATGAACATGCAAGACGACTCTCGAGATAGACACACAAAGTGTCCAATTTTCAACGGAAAAGACTACGGATGGTGGAAGGCTAGGATGAGGATCTACATCCAAGGATTGGACTATGAATCTTTGGAAAATCATAAGGAAAGGACCAATCCTTATCCAAGCCAAAAACGCTCGAAGGAAAGATGGTCGACAAGGATGAAGACGACTACAATTCGATTGACTATGCAAAAGCCGAAAAAAACTTCAAAGCTATGAGTATTCTCCAATATGGAATTGGACCTGATGAATACTCAAGGATCTCGACTTGTACTACAGTAAAAGAAATATGGGACACACTGGAGTTGGCCCACGAAGGTACGAATGAGGTAAAACAATCTAGAATAGATTTGCTTGTCCAACAATATGAATTGTTTACTATGAATAAGAACGAATCTATTAAAGAGATGTTCACTAGATTTACACTAATCACTAATGAATTACGTTCTCTAGGCAAAACATATACTTCTGAAGATTTAGTGAGAAAGGTGTTAAGAAGTTTAACAAATCGATGGCTCCCAAAAATAACCACTATTCAAGAAGCTAAAGATTTGACTAAACTTTCACTAGAACAACTTATTGGATCATTAATGACTCATGAACTTGTCTTAGATTCTAAAACTAATGAACCAAAAAGTAAAGGTATAGCCTTGAGAACTGAATTGGAAATTGAAAATAGTGATAGTGATGATGATATTGATTTTCTTACTAGGAGATTTAAAAATTTTCTCAAAAAGAACAAAAACAACAATCCTAGAAAATATGAAAATTTCAAAGGTAAGAGCACTACCTCTAACTTTAAGAAAAGTGCTACTAATTCGGGTTGTTTCAAGTGTGGAGAGTTAAATCACAGGATTAAAGAATGTCCCTTATGGGATGATGAGAAGCCCAAAGAAAGAAGGGAGCAATCGAAGAAAGAATTCAAAAAGGCAATGATTGCTGCCGTTTGGGGAGATTCGGATTCTGACGAAGAACAGTCAGAGGCACAGTGCCATGAGGAAAAATTATGTCTGAATGCTGTACAGACATCACAGAGAAAGGCACAGTGCCAGGACGACTCTCACTTGTGTCTAATGGCGAAAAGTTCGAACTCCCAAGATGAAACTGAAGACAGTGAGGTAAGTCTTCTTTCTCTGAAACCTTCAATACATCTTCTTTCAAAAAACCAACTTGTTACTTTGCTTGGAAATATCATTGATGATTGTCAAGAAATGAATGATGATTTTTCAATCATGAAAAAGGAAGTAAAAAATTTAACTAAGCAAAAGATTGGGTTGGAATATAAGGATTTATTAAAGGACTGTAAAGAACTGATGAAGAAGAGTGATGAACTTGAAAAAATTATTGAAGAGAAAGATGCTGAGATAAACGCTCTAAGATACGAAAAGTCTCTTGCTAACGAAATCGTAAATGACACAGTGCCATACACTGTGTTAGAAGCTGAAAAAGCGAGTCTTGAAAAGCAAATTGAATCGCTAAATCATGAGTTAGTTGAACTAAAGAATTCAAGACAGAAATCAAGAATTGTTCCACCAATGCTGCCTAGTGATGCTAAGATAAATGAAGAACTTGATAAAGTTAAGAGAGAATTAGAAATTTCGAGAAAAAGAAATAGTGATCTAAATACTTCTGTTGAATTCTTGGAATCACTAGCGGAAAAAAACGCAAGGGCTGCGGTGCAAGGGCTGCGGTTCATTGCAAAACGCAGCCCTTCACTATTAAGGGCTGCGGTTAACCCAAAACCGCAGCCCTTAATAGTGAAGGGTTGCGGTTAGCCCAAAACCGCAGCCCTTTAGTAAAGAAGGGCTGCGGTTTTGAGCCAACCGTAGCCCTTTATCATTAATTCTCGCTGGGCTGGGCGGCTGGGCCACATTTAAATGAACGGGTAAGTAGCAAAGTGAGCAAACCTCACATTTATCTCTCTCTCATTCGGTGGCTAGGGTTTCCATCCTCTCACAAATCTTCACACCACCACACCCCCTCTCCTCCGTCTCTCGTCTCTCCTCTGGGCTCTCGTATCACCACCACGAACATTCGTCGCTCACACCACCACATCCCCTCTTTCGTCTATCACCACTCACCGCATCATCTCTCTCCTTTCATCCTTCTTCGCCGGTTGGTGGTTGGCTGGGGAGTGCTCGCGAGGGTTTAGGGTTCGCAAGGGTTGGATGTTCGCAAGGGTCGCCGTGGTTGCTGCTCGCCTCCGCGTCTGCCGCTGGTTGTTGAGTCTGCCGCCGCGGTGCTGATGCTAGTGATAGGGATTTGGTGCGTGCCTTCTTCTCTATTTTGTGAACTGACTTCTTCTTGGTGTTGGTAAATGTTTAAATAGTTTAATTTTGTTTCTAATTATTTGATAAATTAGTCTCTAATAGTTATCAGCATCTAATATTCAGAAACGCATAAGTTATTTCAAGACAAATTTAAGTTTTTTTGTTTTGCTTGGGGGGGGGGTTAGTTTGATGATCTCGGTTGAGTTGTTCAAGTCTTTTAGTGTTGACTCTGTGCCTAAGCAAGCTTTTGGTCGAAGTGTTCAATTATGTTATTTTTTTAGTTATTACAGAGTCGGGTATACAATTATGTTTTTGATTGTTTCCTTATGATTTGCTTTATCCCCTTTACTACTCTTGTGTCTTGACTCCCGTGTGATCAATACTTGGTCGTCACTATAGTTTTTATTGTTTCCTGGGAGTTTTTGTGCTTGATCTGTGTGCATAGTAATGTAAAGAACATCTCCAATCTGTATGAAATAAGAGATATACCAAACAAATCGCACCTTGATTTTTGAGTTCTTAAAATTAGAACTACATTGAATTTATTGGTTCTTTTTGTTCAATTCGGGTCAACGGCCTTGGTGATTGTAGAAGCACTTTTTATATATTTTTGATACGGGTCAAGCACGTTCTTCTACTTGTCATGTTCATAGTTTATATTTCGGTTTAAGTAGTTTTTTTAACCTTATAGTTGTTCTTTTGTTGCAATTTCTCTTGATGTCGGCAAGCATTGTCATATTGTTAACTAGTATATGCCTTATAATGTACAACCTAAGATTAGACTTTGTTCTCCTCGCCTTAATTTGTCTTATTTCAAGAAACAAGTTTAATTAAATTGAGTAAGACTTGTAAATCAAGTTTAGACTTTAGAGCCAACAAGTTCAGAAGTGTATAGTTATTATTAAGTTAACTAGTATATGACTTATAATGTACAACCTTACATTTCGGATTCGAAAACTAAAAATTGACAGTGATATTGAATATGTTCTTTCGGTTGAACTAAACATAATTGATTGAATATTGGAGTTGTTTTCGATGCAGGCGTTGTAGGGGTTAACTTCATTAGAGCAAGGCGTTATATATTGATTTGTATTAATCTCTGGAGTATGAGAAAAGGTATGTGTTATTCTTTCTCTTTTTTGTGCTGCTTTTAATCGAATTATGTTTTAGAAATTAGAACCCTTTTATCCGAAGTTGATTGTTCGAGGATGAACCTTATTTTTCCCCTCTTCCCCCTTAGTTGAAGATGATTGTTCGAGGAATTAGTATGGGCATTGTTGGCCCCTTTGGGATCATGGTGCTGGTTTTGTTTAATTGTTTTTTGCCATCATTGTTTACTTCATGCTTAAAGTTGGTGAATTTAGTTAGTTATTGATATTTGTGGGATTTCTTGGCCTAATATGCATCTAAGTGATTGTTTTAAGGGCTTTAATGGTTTGATCCATGGTCAAGTTGTTGTTTTTAAGACTTTAATCGCTTGATCTATCTATCTAAAACTCTATGCTATTGTAAAATTAATCCAATTAACAAGACTTTATACATCCATGATCTATCCTAATACGAATGTCCAATTTTCCAACGATGCCAGACATTGTCATGCTCATGATCATTACTTGCTATGTTAATTGGTAGGATCAGAGGTGGCTTCACAAGTGTCCCTATCTGAAATCTAATTGTTTATGATAAAGAAAATAGAGTAACAGAGTAGCAACACCTTCGACGTCTTTAGGAATTGAGATTGTAGATGTTTATTTACATCAGGAACCCAAACTATAGTTGTTGCGATTCGCAAAGATACCGAGCTGGAAATCTGATGATCTGAACTTTGTTCGCAACACTTATTTAGAGAGATATTTGAATGTCCACCAATATCCATTTATTGCGTAACTTAATGGATACAACATCCTAGAATTATGGGTAAAACCAAAATATAAAGCCGACACAAACTGAATTATGAAAGCTATAGGATAGAAACATGTCAATTTAGTAGATGAAGTTCTTACCAAGTACCGATCCCCACCTAAATAATTGATTCTTCGAACAGTGATAATGCATATGTTGATTGTTTGAAACAGAATTACAACTACGTCTGCTCTTCCTACACTCCCTCAGAACTATGACAAAAAGGAGTTAATTAGTTTACCTCAATGTTATGGAAAATGTTAAAAAAAAGTTGATTAGTTTACCTCAATGTTATGAAAGCTTGCGGCTTGGGTGATCTTTGCCTTCTTGTTGTAGGTAAGATGATTTGTGCCTTTCTTTTTTTACTGGTTGCCCTTTTCCACTTTCCACATTACTTTTTACACCCTGGCTACTTTATATTCTATAATGATATGGTTTTTATATATGGTGTTCGTAACTCCTTTAACTAGTCAGATTTCATCCAATTCAATGCTTCTCTTTTTTTTTGAACATGAATTTCATACATCTATGTAGTAAACTGAATGTATGGTACATAAGTATCACTGTTTATGATTGGAGATTTCTTTTGTTATTTGAGTAAGCCTACTTTTGATGGGAGCCTTTTGAATAAATTATAGGTTGTCGACTTCGGACAACTTGCTCCTGACAATTCAAGAGAAGATAAAATGGGTTGATACCATGAGTGAGATGGACAAGAAACATAAAAAAGAAGTTGAAGGCATGTGATGGAGCGGTTTCTGAACTCTTGGTTTTGGACAGTGGCAACTCCGCACGGATATCTCGCAATTGAATATGACTGGGCTTAGTTTTTGGACCATTGTCAATCTCCAACCTTTACAAACATGGCAAAAGTTAAAAGCCCCATGAACCTGTGTTTATTCATGTATGTTTATTCGTATTTTTTTCTCTATTTTTGTATAAAAAACATAATTAGTAATGAAAAATGATACTTTTATATATATATAACTGTTTGGGAACATTTAGGATTAAAAAAATGCAAAAAAAAAAAAAATTTTTTTTTTTTATATTTTTTTTGGGTCACAAGGGTTGCGGGCCTGGACCAAAAACCGCGGCCCTTGGTGTTAAGGGTTAAGGGCTGCGGTTTTTGTCTTGATCGCAGCCCTTAACAAGCTAAGGGCTGCGGTTAACAACCGCAGCCCTTCCTAAATGCCAAGGGCTGCTAGTCTAATGGCTGCGGTAAAAAAATGCAGCCCTTGGGCCCCTTTTGAACGCAGCCCTTGAGCTTCTTTCCTCTAGTGAATCACAATTGACTATTGCTCGAAAAATGTATGAAAAGTGGTCGTATGGTCTAAAAGCTCTCGATTATTTGTCTAGTACAACTAGCAATCGAAACAGAATTGGTTTAGGATATACAGACCAGAGGCACAGTGTAAGGCACAGTGCCAAAATTTTTGAAAGAGACTTTCGTAAAAGAAAATATGTCGATCTACCTGAATATTTGATTTGCAACTTCTGTGGAAAGAATGGACATCTTATGGATAATTGTAATGTCAAGAAAAAGAGTGTTGCGAAAAATGTAAAGTATGTAACTCAAATATGGGTTAGAAAAGACTTGTTAGAAGCTCAACGAAAGACAAAGGGATCCAAGCAGATCTGGGTTCCTAAAACTAACAAGTGATCTTTGTGCAGGCAAACGTGAGAGGACGCAGCCTATGGTATCTCGACAATGGCTGCTCAAGACATATGATTAGTGATAAATCTCAATGCCTCTCACTAGTAGCCTACCATGGAGGGTGTGTTACATTTGGCGACAACAAAAAGGGAGAAATATTTGGTATTGACAAACGTCGGCAAATCCCTAACACACTCCATATAGAATGTGATGTTGGTAAGTGGTTTGAAAAAAATTTGTTAAGCATATCCCAATTGTGTGATCATGGTAATTCTGTTGAATTTCAAACATGAATATTTTACAAGATAATTTGTGGTTTTGGGATTAATTTTTGGAAATTAGTTGAGTATTATGCTTGTTGTCCTCCTTTAAATATGTTAATTGGAGTAGGAGTGCATGTCTTTGTGAAACACTGTGAGAAAAAGTCTACTTGATATAAAAAGGACTCGTAATGGTCTAATGATGCTGTCCTAATGTCATGATCCTAAGTTGCCGAACTAATGAGCTATATGATCCTAAGTTGCCGAATTATTGAGCTATGAAATGCTAATTCTTTCTCCTATGGCAAGCTTGATCTTTATCCCGATATTCTGATTTTCTATTTATGAGTTTGACATTCGTGCCTCATTATTTCTTTCTTTCATATGTCTCACCTTATCGTCATTTCCCTATTATTATCTTTTCTTCACCCATTGATCCAAAGTTCAACAAGTGCTTTTAATATTGATTAATGATAATTTATGGGGCAAGAACATCTTGATAAGATGATGGAAGAAAAGACGCATCAATTAAGGGGGAACATGAAAGGTTGGAATGAAACACAAATACGTGAAAGAATGAAAGGTACTGATTCACACTGTGCAAGGCACAGTGCCAGGAGATGCATCAAAAAGAAAATGAGGTCCGAATTAACTTATTATCTTTGATCTCTTATTGATTGACTCTAGTAATATTGTATGGTCTGCTTTTCCTTCATAAAAAAAAAAGAAAGAAAATAAAAGAGGAGAGTAAGACACTTATTTTAGATAAGTCCTAGAGTTCAATTCAAATGTGAAGAAAATTATCAAAGTTTTGAAGATCATTATTTTGGATTCCCGGTATTCGAAGATTAGTTATATTTGGAAGGGAATAGATTGTTCACACGGCACGTAAACACACACAGTGCCACAGTGAAGAAAGTTCTATGATGCTATTTGCGGAAGTTGAAAATCTTTAAAGAAAGGTTTAAGCACTTGTTGAGCCAATTGCCATTTCAAATCTTCAATCGTGCATTACCTTTCTTTATCTTACTTTCTTAGCTATCAGCCATGATACTTCATGATTATTTCTTGCCTCATAATTTCGGATTGTGAGTTGGATTATTTTTTGCTTAATGACTTCGGATTGTGAGTTGGATTATGACATAGCACCAGCATCCTTAGTATTTATTGCTTGAGCTACTTGCATTATTTTGCTGACTATATATCACTTTGACTCGCGAAACATGTTGATGCTCTCCTTTTTTATAATGTCAAAAGGGGGAAGATGGGTATAATACTTAGACTAATGAATAATTGGTTATCTTGGTTACCATGTTACTTGTGAATGATGTTGAGTTATTTTTCTCTAATGTGATTAATGGTGCATATTTTGAGGGGGAAAAGTGATTCTTGAATAATATTATATTGAATGTTTGTCATCATCAAAAAGGGGGAATTTGTTGTGCATGTGCATGTTAAGTTTTGATGATGAAAAATAATACATATAGTATGAAAGTTTGTGACAGATGGTTGAGAAAGGAATAAATAAATGAAGACTTTGAAGAAATGAAGAATCCAGATTGAAGTCCAAGTTCATATTCCTAAGTTTAATTACTATATGCAAAATGTAATATACTTGAACTAGATGATATATTATGTGCCAAGTATAGCAATATAATATTAGGATAATTATTATTTTCTTAGAGTTAAGGAAATAAATAATTATGTTAATTTTATATATCTATATAAAAGGAAAAAGATATTCAAAAATCAAGTTTTAATAAAAACCGATTTGGAAAAGGATTTTGAAAAACCGATTTATAAAAAAATTTTGAAGACAAAAGGAGTTTTAATAAAGAAAACAAAGATAAAGAAAAAAAGGGAAAACTGATTTTGATAACATGTTTTATATAATGGTAATTACTAGTTGATTTTGGAGAATTCTTATCTTATAAGGATTGAAAAGAAAAATCAGTTTTTATGAAAGATAAAATTTGTTTTTAATAAGGAAAAAGCTTTATCCCTTAAATTAAGGAGTAAAAGATAAACATATTTTTTCAGAAGGATTTTCGATCAGTCAAGAAGCATATAAGGGATTGCAACTCAGTTTTATAACGAACGTTTTTCAGAGAGAAAAAATCGGAGATATTAAGAGCTGAAAACGATTTCCTAAGGCACAGAGTATATCACAGAGTTCTAGTCAGATTAGGAAACTAAACAACGTTTGTAATTGTCCTCTAATTTGCTTGAATAAGAAGCACGCCTTTGAGGATCTTTTCTTTCTGTAATCTTTCATATTATAGAGAGTAGCAACACTTAGGGTTAAGTGTTGGGGAGCACTACTAGAGTTAGTAGTGGGGGAATCGAATTGTATCAAGGGTTTGGTATTTTACGGTTCAAATAATAAAAGAGTAGTTTGTGTGGACGTAGATCTCAGAGGTGAGATTGAACCACGTTAAATTCCTGTGTCTTATTATTTGATTTCATTGTTTTATTGTTTGATACAATTTCGTTCGAGCAAAAACATTAATCGGAGAATTTACGAGTGAATAACACAGTGCACGGCACTGTGCCATAAGAGTGTTTTTGCGAAAATCGATTAGTTTTAGCCACTCAATTCAACCCCTCCTTCTTGAGTGTCACCTTGTGTTCCAACATTAACTATGACAAAAATAGAGCATAGCCAAAAAGTCCTCTTAGGATCACAAAGCAGAGGAGGAAGTAGGAGATGTAAATCTCTCAATGCCTCTCTCTATATGAAGTGGTGAAATTCTTCAATCTTGAGGAGAATAAGAAACAATTATGGTGATGCTTCTTCTTCTCGGGGTTTGCAGTCTCGGATGTGTGCTGGTAATATTGCTTGGTCTCCTTTGTCGAATTTGTGGTTTAAGCTTAATTTTGATGGTTCCAAGTTGGAGAATGGTCAAGCTTCGTTTGGTTTCACTGTTCAAAATCATTTAGGCGAGTTGTGTCTTGCAGGGGCGATGACGCTTTCTTCAGATTGCTCCATTCATAAGGCAGAGGCTTGGGGGCATCGGGAAGGTGTTAGGGCTGCTCGATTTCTTGGTATTAATTCTCTTGTTGTTGAAGGAGATAACTTGGTTGTTATTAATTCGATCAGGCAGTGTTGGAAGATTCCTTGGAAAATTAATTCTTTGATTGTGGATACTTCGGAGGAGCTGAAGAAGTTTCAAGAGGTGTCTATTAATCATTGCTTTTAGGAAGCTAATCAAGCGGCGGATTTTATGGCTCATAGGGATCATGATGCTTCTTCGCTTTTGTATTGGTTTCTTCTGATGTTCTCTTCTTCCATCATCCGAAAGGATGTTGTAGGTTGGTCCTATCCTAGGGGCCAGTCCTAGTGTGTTTCTCCTTACCAAAAAAAAATTTAGGGTATATATGTAATATGTGTTCGAAGGTGTAGCTAGCACAGTAGCATATGCACAAAAATCATTTGCATCCATTGCTACAACAACATATTTGTGTCGCTTGTGTGTTAGGTGAACATGTCAAGATGCAAATAAATCACGTTAATTTATGTGATTTGTTCTGTGTTCGATGAACATATCACGAAAAAAATGAAACATCCATTAATTTACATAGGTTGTACAATGTACCATAAGCCTTAGGGATAAATATATGGAGTTCCCAAAGATAAAGCCCTAGCTAAAATAGGAGTAGCTAGCTTAGAATAATAGAACTGCTTAGCCAAAAACTAGAAATGTTGAATTTGCATATGACATGATCCATATCTGACAGACATGACATGAACACATAGATTGGTTAAGTTCATAATTTGCGACAAAAAAAATAACATAAACAACCTTGACAAGGACATATTTGCACAAGAACTATAGTCTTCTAAGTAACAAACCATCGTGTCTACATGGCTAAACTTGGTTGGAAATTATCTCAAACATACCCTAGTCTTGCCCAAGACCGTATTATATCCAAATATGTGCATGCCAATCATGTTACCAATTAATTTAAGAACGGATCTAATCTTTGGAAAAATATTGGAAAGGGTTGAGATATCTTACAGGATAATAGTTCTTAGAGTCTGGATAGCGGTAAAACCATAAGCCTGATCTGGAATGATAATTGGTTAGGCACCGGGTTGTTACGAGGCCTTCTCCAGGGTCCGTTTAGGGATGGTGAAGGCCACTAAAAGTGTGTGCCATTGTGTCAAGGGAGGGACGGGACATATTAAAAATTTCCTTTGATATTTCTAACCACATTCATGATAGAATTCATAGTGTTCCTCCTCCCCATGGGGAGGTTCGAGAGGACCTTCTTATACCTGACTTCATCACTCACCAGGGGTTTTCCTGGCTCAGGCATATGCCTCCCAAATTGCGCTCCCCAATATAAATCTCAACTGGATTTAGAAATCTGCCATGGAACCCATACTCAAATTCGTCTTTTGGCTCCTTTGGAAGGATAGGCTTTCCCATGCATAAGGCCCCTCTTACTCTGCGCCACATCTCTTTAGATGTATGCTGCCCTAGGTGTAACCACACTCCTAAAACATCATCCCATATCATTAGGGATTGCGCTTTGGCCTCTTACCCCCTTAATTAGCCCTGAAATTAGTGACTTTTAGGATTGACTTAGATCTAACCTAGAAGCGAAATTTTCTTTTAGAGGATTTCGGTGGCAAGATATAGTTCCATACTTGTTCCATGAGATTTGGAAGGATAGGAATGAGTGTTGCTTCAAAGAGAGCCCCTTCCCCCGTTAATAGCCTTATATTCAAGGCTTCCCGATTGGCTTATGAGCGTATCAAGGCCCTAGAGCTTATTGATGCCTCCTTCGTGCGCACCACATATCATATTGGTTTGGGGGAGTGGTTAGAAATAGTTAGGGTCAATGGTTACTTGGTTTTAATTAGTAAATTGTTTTGCATATAATACCCTTACTTCTGAGTTGATGTCTATTCAGGATATAGTCTTCTTATTGCTTCCATTTACAACTATGCAGTGTGTGCTACGATTTACACTGATTGTCTTACCGCGGTGAAATTATTGTGTACTCACGAGAGTAGAACTGATAAATATATGAGTGTGGTCCATGAATGCAGAAAGTTATGGAAGATTCTCCCTGAAGTGAAGATTATTGAGCACTGTGGTAGAAATCAGAATCAAGTTGCAGATGTGGTAGCTAAGAATAGTCCTACTTTGGATGGTAAATGTAATATAACTAGGATTTTCCCCTTCCCCCTCCCCCTAGTTATTGTATTGTCACCTACTTATTGAATTGTAAAACTCTCTTTAATTATTTGAATTAATATGTTTGCTTGTTCACCCAAAAAAAGTAATGAACCATCTAATATAAGGCATTAACCTCAATAATAATTAACTAGAGGCAATCACTAGCTCTATCCTGCTATCTAAAGACCATATAATTTTTTGCATTGTGTTTAGATGGATAAGTTGGAGGCCTGAAATAGAGAATGAAGTGCTTAGATTCCCTAGATTGGATGTAGACTGGAGGGAGCGAAAGGAAAATAATTAAACGGGTCCCATCTTTACCATTTTTAAAAGAAACATAATATTTCGGATGTTGGAAAGATATAGAAGATACATATGTATTATGTAATAATGCAAGCTTACTTTTTACTCCTTCCCTATTTCATTTCGTATATAATACTAACCTCCGTTTCTAAATAAGTGCAACAGTTTGACTTTCATATACTGCCTTAACACACAACTATGGCTTTGATGGTTAATATATCAAATTATGTATTTGTAAAAGCTTATAAAAAATTGATATTACGAAAATATTCATTTAACCAAGTCCAACAACATTTTATATGATCATTTTTATTTTTGTATATTGGTAAAAAAAAACTGTCAAAAGTAAGGTGCATTGAATAGTCAAAGTCAAGTTGTTGCACTTGGAAAGTAAACAGAGGAAGTATATTAGTATTATAAACGTAACTTTTGAAATGTTAAATTTTAACTCAAAAATGAGTTGTATCATACTATAACTATCCTAAATTTATATGTAAGTTTTACATCTCCAGGATATCTTCACCAGAAGAAACTATTTATTATTTTTATTTTGATAATTTTGGCGACTTCTTTTATTGATTTGGGAAGGATCCAGGAGTACAAAATGACGACTTCACCAGAAGAAACTATTAAGTATATATGAGTAACTTGATGAAATTTGAATTCACTAGGTTTAATTGATCGATGATCTAATATTTTGTGATAGACATAATCTTTTTATATAGAGCTCCTAAACGATCCTATTTTGCAAGTATACTCCTTATTGAGGGACATAAGTGGAAGAGAGAGCATGAGCCAAACTATTTCTAGTTTGTATTGTAAAATCAATTGGCAACCATGGGATATAATGCTAAAATTATTCATTTTAACAAATCATCACATTTTTGAAGTGAAATTTGATGAATCATACGTTTACCTAACTCTTTTGTTTTTCTTTTTAATCGTATCACTTTTGACAATTGCTTTCTTTGACAATTTATCAAAATATAATAGTAGTCATTGTTTAATCATACAATTAATAATACTATAAAGAAATGTATGTACTCAATGAGAGACTAATTATTAAGCAATAAATAAAATCTTAGAAAGTATAGTTATTAAATTTTTTATGGTAGCTTATGTCACTCTTTGCCCCCCTCCTTTATTATTTAATTAACTTCCTTTATCAACCTTTTTATGTTTGGCCATTCCATCCACCAAACAGTAACAGTCTATCCTTTTTCAACCCAGCATTTCGAGAAATATTTAATTCTAACAATTATTTTTATTCCTTCAGTGCGACGATAATCAGCAAAAAGTACAGGGATTGAAAACAATTGTTGATTATTTAAGCACGTCTCCAAGTAAAAAAACGGCTGCTCTCAATTCTAATATTCTATACAAGTTTTCCTAGAAAAGTAGATTGAATAATTTTTGAAATAACCATTTCTAATTCTGTTTACTTTTCTTTGTTTTCCATGTTCATTTTGTAATAATTGCCACACTTTAACTTTTGCATCATTTAGTTTATATACTCAACATTGATCATATAAATATAAACAAAATATATTTCGTATAATTAATATTGAATTCATCTTAATATATAATTTAGAATGGCAAATTGATAGAGTATAAAACTATTCATGGGGTCTCAACCATAAGCTTTTAAGTTTTTGGTTGAGTTGGTCCTTTGACATGGTATCATAGCCAGCGTGACATAAAGGTCACGGGTTCAAATCTCATCCATAATTCATAGTGTTCCTCCTCCCCATGGGGTCGCCAGGTATGAGCGAGGCATGTGTTGCATCCACACTTCAGCCCAAAACGGGCGTGATAGAGTATAAAATTATTTTTTGGGGTCTCAACCTATAACTTAATCTTTTGGTTGAATTGGTCCTTTGACACAAATTTATAAGTTATTTAATAGATACTTTTATATTCAAAATTTTGCGTCCACAGATGTAAAGATAAAACTATTGTTAGCATCTATAATGGTTGAAGGGAGGGACTAGCTTGCAAATATATAAAAGAAGAAACTACTAGCTTTACCATATTATGGAGTTACAAGCATTTGTGGCTTGGAATAACCTTGTAGCTGGTCAAAGCTACATTGTTTCACAATAATCTATACATGCTTTTTTTTTATTACTATTATTTGGGTATATTTTGACAAATAGGACCTACAAAGATTATAAGTGGTTGTGGCTTTCTCTTGAAGAGGTTGTAGCTTAAAATTGTTGTAGTTTGAAAAATCTAAAGTGGCATAACAAGCTACAAGTGGTTGATTGTGGATGCTAATTAAGTATTATCTAGCATGAAGTCAAATCAAACTTTTTTTTTTCTTTTTTGCTTTTATCCAAGCTTTTTAAAGCTTTTATGATTAGGACCCAGACCAGCTCCCTATCTGGCTATTATCTACATATATGTAGAGGCCAAGGACAGTTTATTGGTCAAGCTACTTTTGTTAAACTTTTTTAAAAAGAAAAAACACTTTGTATTATCTAATCAAGTGACAGCAGGTGGATTTTGCAGAACTTTGATCTTTCTTTCTTTCAAAAAAAAAAAGTAGTAACATATTACTCCCTAGTTATTTGGTAATTTCTCTCACTGAACAGTTTGTGAAACAAAATCTACGGAAATTATCCGCTTAATTAATATCGAAGCATAGGGATTACCAAATTCTTGTTGTAGTATTATGTTACTTCATTGATGCCTTATGTGATTATATAGTTGATCCTTTTTGTTAATCTTTCTTATACCCATACTATAAGTACTCTTAGGTCTAGATCAGATGCAGGTAACTAGGTAAGTACATTATTATGTACGTATTGACACCATTGATTATTTCAAAACTGTTGTCATTGTGCCACATATTATTAAGGCAACCCATATACAAGCTCTAATTAAGCTATAGTATCCCGTATTTGTATGATTTATTTGTGCGCCATTTGTTAGTGATCTTATTTGTGTTTGTCAGCTTTCTCATATAGGCCTTCAAAGTAACCTTATTACAATCTTAGTTTTTCTCGATAGTAAGCTTATTACAACTTTGATAATCAATTCTTAATACGGTAACTCCATATATGCATTATCATATTCATTATACATCCTACAGAGTCTATGTATCATTTTTTCTTCATTTGGAACTCTCCATTTTATTTGCTCATTTGGAGGATATGAACAAAAAAATAGTCTTGGGTGTACCATGTTCACGATACACCAGGGTGTATGATAAAAGTTGTATGCATTATCAATATCCCAACTTATGCTGGTTAGCAACCCATATCATACCAAAATCAACTAATATGTAGCGCATTGAGCAAAAGAATCTATAGGAAGTTCGTGGCGTTTTAAGTACCGAATTATTGCATTGCAATTGCATGGATAACAATGTCCATCTCCTCACTTTGGTTTTACATTTGAGGGTGCAAATATGAGCTTAATTATTAGCTTACTTGTTAATGTGGTCTAGAGGCCTGAAAAGGAGGGGATCTCAAGTTGTATGAGGCGGATTAAAGTACCTGTTTCAGAAGAAGACAAAGCTTTGGAAGAAGATCGAGAATCTCTACATCTTTTTCTCTATTCAATTAAAATTAGGGCATCCATCCAGCTTTCAGGGACCATGGTCCTACTACTTGCTCCCGTTTATAAACTAACTTCTATTAATTAATTAAGGTGTTTTCATCCTCTCTATGTAGTCATGTAGTGGAGTACCAATTATGAGTTGATTCTTATGATTTGTTGAAATCTCACTTAACTCAGTTTATTATCAACTAGGTTAATTTCTGTGCGATGCACAAATTTTAGTTAAGAGTATATATTATTTTCATCCTATGTATGTTCTAGCTGCCTCAAATCCTAAACTAGCTTTTCCATCGATTATTTGACTAGCTAAGATTATGAAATTGTGAGTCATTGTGTTGAACCCCATATATGTTGTGCACATGTGAGTTGTCCCACATTGGAGAAAGAGGAGAGAAAGTACCACAATATAAGCTAGAAGAGCTACTCCTACTATTGCCAATTGGTTTTAGTATGGAACCTCCTCTGGGCTTGTATGTGGACCGAACTCTCCTCCTCCATATTGGGTTGCCCAAGCCCATTTTCAGTCTATCAAATTTAACATGGTATCAGAGCCAGGCCCAAAGATGGGTCCGTTAATTTACTCTGGGCCAATTGAAAAAGGGACATCACATGTGAGGGGGAGTGTTGAAGCTATGATGTATAACTCACACCACATGTGAGTGTCCCACATTGATAAAATAAGAGAGATGGGTTCACTCTATAATGCAAAGGGGCTACTCTCCTTATTACCATATGGTTTTAAGGTGGAACCTCATTTGTCTTGTGAATTGGACTCTCTCTCCTTGTGATGGGTGCGGCCCAGGTCCATATTTATCATGGTATCAGAGCCCAGGTTGTTGGGCCTTTCATATTGGACATATTGTCAAGCAACTGAATAAGGACCTCTACTGGACGATCATTCCCAATGAGGATTATTACCTTACCAGTATGCTATAATTCTAAGGACACTCACATGTGAGGGGGAGTGTTGAACCCCATATATGTTGTGCACATGTGAGTTGTCCCACATTGGAGAAAGAGGAGAGAAAGTACCACAATATAAGCTAGAAGAGCTACTCCTACTATTGCCAATTGGTTTTAGTATGGAACCTCCTCTGGGCTTGTATGTGGACCGAACTCTCCTCCTCCGTATTGGGTTGCGCAAGCCCATTTTCAGTCTATCAAATTTAACATGGTATCAGAGCCAGGCCCAAAGATGGGTCCGTTAATTTACTCTGGGCCAATTGAAAAAGGGACATCACATGTGAGGGGGAGTGTTGAAGCTATGATGTATAACTCACACCACATGTGAGTGTCCCACATTGATAAAATAAGAGAGATGGGTTCACTCTATAATGCAAAGGGGCTACTCTCCTTATTACCATATGGTTTTAAGGTGGAACCTCATTTGTCTTGTGAATTGGACTCTCTCTCCTTGTGATGGGTGCGGCCCAGGCCCATATTTAACACATTGCCTTGTGCATTAAGGTAGATAATTTATCATCTTTATCTCGTGCCGCTTTCTTGATAGATTTCTTTCTATATATATATAAAGAAAGTAGTGAAACTAATATTAAAAAAGCTTTAGAGTGTGGGGTACTCTTGTTTATAAGCTACCTATTATTGATGCTTTCAACCCTAACCTCTCTAATGTGGTTACTATGGATGGATGTTAATGTTAAGGAGCGATATGTCACAACATGCAAATTATACGGTGCACTCAAAAGCATCAAGCAAGTGTGATTCTTTCATCATTTCGTGGTTAATCAATAGATCTACTTATTTGAGTTGGTTTAATTGAACTTTGATTTAAATTAATTGATAACTTATATGTATACAAGTATAAATGAAGCGTTGTTTGCCGAAAAGCTAATCAATTGTTGGGTTTATGGAGATGTTCGGCTTGGAAAAGTGTTTGGAGATGGGCATGATCATGGGATTTGACGACACATTCGTATGAAGCCGTCGAAAGTTTGTCATAGCAATTGGCCAGATTTCAGTAGTATGCCTGAGGAGGAAAGGAGGAGGGATCGGAGCTTCATTTTCCCTCCAAATCTTATCTCCAATTTGGAAGGGGATGATGTTTATTAATTAAAGAGGGAAAAATGGATTATTTCTTCTTTCTCCCCTTCCTTCCCCCAATCCCTCATCCAAAGAAGATAACTTGTGCCCCCTCCCTTTTCGTTCCTTCTCTTTCTCTTCCTTTTATCCTATCCAAACAAAGTGTAAATGTTTTGATACTAGTTGATTAAGCAGCAAAAGCTTAACTTCCAAACCTTCTAATCCCTCTTAGCAGTAGATAGCCACATTGATTTTGTTCTTAGGACTATATAACAGACCACTTGGTTATCATAGTCTTGCCCGGTTGGCCCACTTGCACCTAAGGGTGTCCAAAAAATCCCAACTCGTATTACTTGCAAGTTATTCAATCAGAATTGACATGTTCACTAGTAGAATAAATGCTTATTGTTGCGGTCATTAAGTGGCATATTGCGGCGGTTTTGACCACGCAAAAACTAAGGGCGCAGCAATAGATAATTAACCTATTGCTGCGGTTTTTGACCGCAGCAATAGGCCAAGCTATTGCTGCAGTTTCTAGCCAAAACCACAGCAATAGGTTTATTTTTTATTAAAAAAATACAACGTATTGCTGCGGTTTTGTCTAGAAACTGCAGCAATAGGTGTAACCTATTGTTGCGGTTTGTGCCAGGAACCGCAGCAATATATTGATTTTTTTTATAAAAAAAAATTATTTATGCAAGTATGTTCCATCCAACCTCCTCATGCAGGAAGCAGAATGCAGCAGCTGCAACAATATTTTCTGTATAAATTTCGGCAGAGCTCCGTTTGTAAATTGGATAAACCCTATAATTGGGAATTAACCTGTACAATATTATATGCAACATTCATCATCTAATCGTCCTAAGCAACCAACATCCATCATCCAAAATTCATCCAACAACCAACAACCAACATCCATCATCCTCTAACAACCAATTTTCCTCCAACATCCATCATCCAAATTCCAAGTTCAACAAGAAATAAATACGATTCAATCCAACATAGATATCATGCGAATCCAACATATTATATTATGAAATCCAAGTCAATACGATAATGTTGGTTGGTACAAGTTGCACTAAATTATATTCGTTGTAAAGATAGAGAAACAAAGGAAATTAACATAAACTAACCTACGCAATGCAATTATCAATAAAGTATCTTGCCCACTTATTTTTCACCTCATTGATTTGATCTTCCGTATAAGGATCGGAGATAAAGGAACGAGAAACCTGAAAATAATTCACCAAAGTTAGCCTCAAATAGTTAAATAATATATGAATGAATTGTAAGTGAATAAAAACTGACTTCATCGAAATCCTCCGAACCAGAATATAAAGTGAGTACGTCAAAAATGTTACGTATGACAAAAAACCGCACTCCTCGCCTCCTTATTGTTGTCGGCACTTTATCAAAAGTTTTAAGAAAATGAGGAAATTTATCGTATAATGAGAATAACATAGGCTTTTAATTGAATAAAATAAGTTTATTATACCTCAACACGCTTCCAAAGAAGATTGACCCGACCAACGTTGTTGCCGCTCATCCGAAACCTCCTAAAAGCACTACATAACACAACATCAAATGATTTACACTTTATTTGCTTTATATTATAATTTAAATTCATTTAAAATGTATCAAACCGATCAACTTACGTTATCATAACCGATTTAATCTTTAACTTCCGCTCCTTGTGTATGCTAGCGGAATCAAAGACATAAATTATCCCGAGCGTGGGACATATGACAAGGAGCATCCAATGACGGCTATTGCAAGATTGAATAACAATAATTACTAAAAAAATTCACATGCCATGCAACAATTAATATTTGTAAAACTATTAAGATAGAATATTACTCTTGAAAGATTGGTGCGAAGATGATACTAGCACCAACAAGGACGGATCCATTCAAAGCACACTGAATGTAAGTCGTTACATTCTCCAATGCATTCACATCCGCGGTACTCTCCGGACACATCCAACAAACACGAACAGCATCCCCAAATCCATCCAAGTCAGACTGCGATGCCCTAAAAAAATAGGCAAATGTAAATTTTATGTGCAAAATACAACTATCATACAATCAAAAAAATGAAATCAGAAGAGAGAGAATGAAAGAATGATTTGATAACTTTCTCATTCAATCAGAAAAATGAAATCAGGAGTTCTCAAACTAACAACCTGATATTTATACAATTGGTGTAACTACCTTTCAGCTGAGCTAACTAACTAAGCTTTAGCTTCTTACAAACTTTACAATTGTAACAAACTAGAATTAACTAGTTTTATCAACCATAAATAACATATGACTTATACACCCCCTTCAAGTTGGAGTTGCTTGAGGAGCAAGACCAAGCTTGGAACAAATTGAGTGATGCTGAGAAGAGGGAAGAGCCTTTGTAAGAACATCAGCTAATTGATCAGAACTGGACACATGAGCAGTAGTTAAGAAACCAGCTGTTACGTGCTCTCTTACATAATGCATATCCATTTTTAAATGTTTGGTCTTCTCATGAAACATGGGATTGTGAGCTAAGTGTTCTGCAGAATTATTATCACATTAGAGAGTAATAGGCACCTGAACATTGACTTGTAAATCTTCAAGTAAACCATGTATCCATACCAATTCACTGGTTATATTAGACATACTCCTGTATTTTGCTTATGTTGAAGATTTGCTAAATGTGGACTGTTTCTTAGTTTTCCAAGAAACCAAGTTGGAACCAATTAATACAGCATATGCACTTAGTGATCTGCTACTAAATTGACAATTGCTCCAATCAGAATCACTATATGCATGAATCTTTAACTCAGTGTCTTGAGCATAATGTAACCCATAGTCCATAGTACCTTTCACATATTTGACAATATGAAGAGTTGCTTTCAGATTTGGTGCTCTAGGAGCATGCATGAATTAACTCAAGTGTTGTACTGCATAGGATAGACCAGGTCTTGTAATGCCAAGATACAATAATCTTCCTATCAGCCTTCTGTAAACATCTGGTTCTTGTAAAATTTCACCTTCTTCTGTTGTCAACTAAAGACCAGTAGATAAAGGAGCTGCAACAGAAGAACATTCTTCCATACTAGTATCAACAAGAATATCTCTTATGTACTTTCTTTGAAACATAAAAGTACCAGTAGAAGTTTTAGCAATTTCAACACCTAGGAAATAGTTCAAATCACCTAGATCCTTGATTGTGAAAGCAACATCAAGAGCCTTTTTTACTTCTTGAATCTGGCTCAATGAGGTGCATGTGACCAACATGTCATCCACATAAACCAAAATCACCAAAAACTCATCATTATGATGTCTAGTAAACAGGGAATAATCCTGTTTAGATTGAGCAAAACCAAGTGAAACCAAGAATTTTGTAAGCTCTTTGTTCCACTGTCTACTTGCCTGCTTCAACCCATAAATTAACTTCTTTAATCTGCATACTTTACCAGCTTTAATTTAGCCTTTGAATACCCAAGCGGGAGGAACCATATACACCTCTTCATCCAAAAATCCATGCGAGAATGCATTATTTACATCAAGTCGACATAATGGCCATCTTCTCACAGGTTGCCAAATCAATCACAATCCTTACTTGTTGCTAATAGCAACCGGTGAAAAAGTTTGAGTGAAATCCTCGTCCTTCAACTTCACGATATCCAATAGCAACCAACCTTGCCTTGTGTCTTTCAATACTTCCATCGGGTTTCAACTTAGTTTTATAAACCCATTTTGAACCTATTGCCTTCTTTCCTTTAGGCAAATATGTCAACTCTCATGTTTCATTAGATTCAAGAGCTTCAATTTCTTTAGTCATAGCAAAGAATCCAGTTAGGATCATTTTTAGCTTGGTTATAGTATTTTGGTTCAATAATTTGGCAATAATTCACAAAGAAAAGACTCGTGACTCGGTAAGAAGAAGAAAGGACTGGATTATTTTTGTGTGGGATGTAGGTATTAATAAAATCAGTGAGTTTTGTGGAGGGGATAATATGTCTGCTACTATGTCTTATGGTTGGTAAAGTAGGATCATCAATAGTAGAATTGATGACAGGTATAGGATCAGATGAAGGAGGAGTGGAAGTAGGAAAATCAACACTATCAGACTGAGAGTTAGAAATATGAGTGAAATTTTGTGTATGAGAAGAAGAAGAAGTAGAAAGAGGGGAATTTTGTGAATTTTGAGAATTAGAAATATGAGTGGAATTTTGTGTATGAGAAGAAGAAGAAGTACAAATAGAGGAGTTTTGTGAATTTTGATTATGAGAAGAAGGAAAAGAAGAAGAAACATAAGAGTTTCTCATAGGATTGTCAGTAAAAGTCACAGAATTATCTTGTTATGAATGAAAAGAAATAAGATCAGGAGAATATGTATGTTCAATATATGCTGGTGTGTGATAAGGAAAAGATCTTTCAAAGAAAATCACATCTCTAGAAACTAGAGTAGTATGTGTCTCTAGATATTGTAGACCAATGCTTCAAGTTAATTGGTTATCCAGAGTGGTATAATGCTATAAAAGCAGCCAGGGGTACTAGTGCAAACACTGGTGGTGAAAGAAAATTTGCTGCTAATATTCATGTGAATTCAGAGGCTGCTCAAGCTGATTCACCCTTTGATTTTGAAGACAACTTGACTGGAAATGCTGGAGGTCAAGTAGATTCAGAGATGCTTAGTTCCATCTGCTAGGAGGTTATGAAGATGATGAAAGGCAAAGGTGTTGCATCTACTTCCAGCAACAATTCTTTTGCCAGCTTTGCAGGTAATGCTTCTTGTACAAATTCAAAGCATGATTTTACTTGTACCTGAATTATTGACTCTGGTGCATGTGATCGCATGGTCTTTGATGAGAAATTATTGTTTGATAAACATTGGTTAAATAAAGAAATCAAAGTAGCTAGGGTTGTCTGATGGATCTTATAGAACTGTAAACATGATTGGAAGTGTCATGTTAACTGATACCATATAGAAGAGAGAGAGAATGAAAGAATGATTTGTAACTTTCTCATTCAATCAGAAAAATGAAATCAGGAGTTCTCAAACTAACAACCTAATATTTATACAGTTGGTGTAACTAACTTTCAGCTGAGCTAACTAACTAAGCTTTAGCTTCTAACAAACTTTACAACTGTAACAAACTAGAATTAACTAGTTTTATCAACTATAAATAACAATATGACTTATACATGTCTACTCGCCGATGCGCAATCGTAAAATTGGGTAATAAATTTATTTATTTTAATTTTGGCGGATCTGGTAATTAACCGACCTGCAAAAATGGATGTGAATCGGGTAGGGTAATGGACCGACTTCCTATTTTCCACTACATGTTTTACTAAAGAAAAAGTAAAAAAAAAAACAACAAAAATTACAAAAATTGCTCACCTCCTCCTCCCCCACATGCCCAACGTCACTGTACTACATCTTTTCAATATAGTTTAAGTTTCGATTCTTATTTTTTGTCTTTCAATTGCTTAGTTTACTTGTCAACTTTGGTTCAACTCTTTCATGTCCACTGTAAATTATTAGTGTATTCTAATTTCAAAAACTATTGTCTTTTTTGAACTCTTTTTTATCCTCGTAGGCTCCAAGATACAAGATCATGGACTATATAAACAAACTCATCACTTTATAATGCAAAATTGCAACAGGGAGTTAGATTATTAAGTACTACTTCCCAAAAACTTACCAAAAATCAGTGGCGGATCCAGAATATGTATTAAGTGGAGTCAAAATGAAATTACTACTTTTTAGAGGGTTCAAACAATCAATTTTATCATAAAATATCCAAAAATCTCAAACTGTATAAAGAAAAAATCTAAAATTTTTGGATTTAAGTGGGGTCAGTTGACCCCACTAAGCCCAACATATCTCCGCCCCTGCCAAAAATGACTTGGTTGCAAGTATTATGACATTTTCCAAAAAGGAAAGTGATGCAAGTATAAAGAAATGTAGGAAGTATAATTTCACAACTCGAGTACCCTATAGGCTATAGCCCAACCCTAAAGCGGGTGATTAATTTTCTGGGTCGGGTCAGGATTGCTATTTTAACTACCAGTAAATGTGGGTATCCACATATTTGGGTACCTAAAAAATCGGGTACCCAATTATCAATATCCCTTCCTCTCTTAATTCCTTAATCAACGAAGAGAACTTGTTTCTCTCCCTCTCCGTTCCTTCTCATTTTCTTTATTTTCTCGCATCCAAATAATGTGTAAATGTTTGACTAGTTAATTAAGCAGCAAAAGCTTCCAAATCTTCTACTCCCTCTTAGCAGCAGAGCCAGAAAGCCAAATTGATTTTGTTGTTGGGAGTTTAGGACGATATAAGAGTAACAGACCACTTGGTTATTATATAGATTTATAGTCTTGCCCGATTGGCCCCCTTGCACCAAAGAAAAAAGAAAAGAAGTCCTGGGCGGCTGGGCCCCTGACGCAATATATATCATAGTCTTATTTATGTGCACGCGAAGGGAAACTTTTAGTCCACTTTCAATGGCCAAAATTAGATCTGCAACAGTTTTCTAATTTATTTAAATACAAAATTGTGGGTTGATCGCGTCATCTTTTTATTTTATCTCAACTGAACTTAATGGTCTTGTTTAGTAAAGAGAGGTTTAGGACAAAATTAGAGGTTTGAACTCATATTAGAGGATTTGACTAGTCAATCCTCTAATTTGAGTGTTTGATGAAGAGAGGTTTTAATTAGCTGATTGAGCTTAAAAAAAACTCTTTTTGAAAAAGTTGGGGGATGAGTTTTTTGACATTTGAGGTTTCGGAATGAATGGACCACTTACATTTATGTCCTAAATTATTGAAAATTACATTAATAAACAATTAAAAGTACAACAATAGATTATGCACATGTCCTTATTGGTCATTTCACACAATTATATAGCAATCAACTATCATATACTTACCAAACACATTTATACAAACAACTAATACAACGAGCTAGTCAAATCAGCGAATACAATCTGCTAACAACTATCCTCTAATTGTCAGGCCAATGTATTTGAAATTATTTGTCTATGGCTAAAATTGTTATGTTGTCGCATGTACTTCTCCCTCTAAATCAAATGACACAAATTAAACAATAAAAAATGTGTGTGTTAAGACTTAAACCCACAACCTGTCATTTGAAATACAAATACAGTAAACAACTAATCTACAGAATCTCATATTGGTCTTTGTGGGTAAAAAAATTATTTAAAGACAAGGTAATATTTCTATTTTAAAATTATTAAAAGTATTTGATTCAAAGTTATATTATATGCATATATTAACACATTGGATCCCGATATACAGGGACAATTCACATTCAAAAGAGATGTCAAGTGGGATCCCTGGACTAATATATCCGACTTGATTAGATTAAACTCATCTGACTTGAAACTTAATTATTTTAAGGTGAATAGAACACAATCCTAACTTTTCTTGAGTTAAATATTATACTTCCTCCGTTTTTTTTTACATGTTACACTTTTACTTTTCACGCATGCCAATGTAAAACTTTGAGGACATATATCTGTAATTTTGTATTTGTAAAAATTATAAAAAATACATATTAAGACGATTCTAACAAGATCCCACATGACTAAATTTTTATTCATGTATAAATCACAAACGATGGTCAAAGTGAAATTTGTGAATAGTGTAAAATGTCAAAGTGTAACATGTAAAAAAAATGGAGGAAGTATAAGATTTCATAGAATAATATGGAGAAATAGACCCCCAAAAGACTGTAGAATTATACCTTTAAATACTTTTTTTTAAGGTAAGATGAAGGGGACTCGCTTGAGGGGGGATAAAGAGAAATCATCAAATGAGTCCCATGAAGTTTGATCTCTAGACCTCAGGGATAGGAGGTGGGGAGCGATGCCATTACTCCACCACCTCAACCTCCTATAGCTTTAAATACTACCTTTATTATCAATTAGGACATTTATTTTTACACATAAATCTAGGAAAATGTGAAAATAGTATAAAGGAAAGTAGAGTAATAGGGAGATAAAATTTTCCTAGATAAAAATATGTTTTTTTTTACATATTAGGAAAATTTGTCAGAAAACACATTATAAAATGTCCACTTTGCAAAAAACAACCTTATAATTTTTTTTTGTAACTTACAACCTTTAACTTCATTTTTTTGCCAAATGAAACCTCAGACTTCTTTTCTGGCGTTGACCGTCACTTCCGGCATTAACCCACCTTTTTCCTATTTTTCTCCCCTATTTGCACTCTTATTTCCTTCTAGATTCACTAATCCAACAAATCCCTCAATTCCATATAAAATAAAATCCAAGTTCATAAAATCACTGATCCAAAAATTATAATTTATTTCAACTCTTCAAATTGCTAAATGAAGTTCTAAATGTGGGTCAACGCCGGAAAATGGCAGCCAATGCCGAAAAAGTGGTATGAGGTTTCATTTCGCAAATAAGTTGAAGTTAAAGGTTGTAAGTAACAAATAGAACTTTTATAAGGTTGTTTTTCACAAAATGGACATTTTTAAAGGATTTTTTTCTGGACAAATTTTCCTATTTATTAATAAGGTGGTTCAACCTATCAAGAAAATTGGGCCACATATCTCATTAAAAAATATCCCTCAATATAAAAATGTCTAAATTTAAATATACTACAAATAAAGAGACCATATGACTTGACCTATTACAGCTAAATCATAATTATGATAATAAATTCTTATTAAGATACTTATGAAAAAAAAAATCCTTGTTAAGATTTTTTTTTTAGTTTTGTCTTATTGTTTTTGCGTCGTTAATATTTTAAGAATTGTTATTCATTCTTGTTCTTCTAACATAATATGAATATAAGAGTAGAAATTAATTGTTAAAATTGAGTACAAACGATAAAGTACGTTGGTTATGACCTGGTATTCAACAAAGTGGCTGTAGTTTAGTGGTTAGAATTCCACGTTGTGGCCGTGGAGACCTGGGCTCGAATCCCAGCAGCCACATTTCATTTTTTATTTCATACTTTGATTCTCCTGATGCTTAACTTCTCCAAGTCTCTAATACTTCATTTTTTATTTTTCCTATTCAATATTACAAATATAACATCACACGGGAATTTTAATGGTACACTCAAGTTTATTTTTTCTTCATTCTTTCATTTGAAACCCAAATTAAGATAATCACATAATAGGTAGGAACTCCAAATGAGTAAATGAAGCAAAAAATAGCCTGAGTGTCTGTCATCAACTACGCACATAAGACACCCGAATGTATTGATTGAATACACTCAACATCACACTTAATCATAAGACAGATAAAACAATTAATAAGATTGGAAAAAAACAAAACCATTTTGATAAATAAGATTGGAAAAGGGGGGGGAAGTGGCAACAGTCCAAGTGTCCAAAAGCAAAGAACACTTGTTTCATCTTTCACTTGGTGACTAGAGAGCGAATACACCAAAGTTCCCTAATATTACCAAATGCAAACAATAAAAATCAAATAATCAATCGAACCCAACAATAATTACCCACAATTGCAAAACCAAAATGCAATTCTTCAAAATCAAAATGCAACTTTGGATTGAGCACTGTGCAAGCAAAATTGCGTATTTGATGGTGACAAAACTAATATTACATATTTACGGGTGACAACTGATATTGAGGATTATTTTTTGGCAAGAAGGAGAGAGAAAATCAGAGAAATTGAAAGATGTTGTGAGAAATATATAGAGAGAAGCTATAGATAGAAATATATCAGTGAGTGTATTGTATTTAGTTGTGTAAAACTGATTTCTTACATCGACGGTATTTATAAGCAAAATTTCTACTGTGTACAATTGCAAATTCAAGAATTGCAGCGCGGCGGAAGAAACTTTTCTGACATGCATTTGCGGTGGGAGGAAAATTTCCTGACATGCATTAAATGCATGCAGGAAAATGTGGACTTCATCATGTTAACAGTGGAATTGTGAATTCCACTGTTATCTCAACACTCCCCCTTGAATGTCCACTGATAACTCATAATAGATGTTGTCTCATTAAGAACCTTGTTAGGAAAAACCCTGTGGGAAAAATCCATAACTAGGGAAAAGAGTACAACTATTATGTATCCTTATATGCTTAAAATTAACTTCCTCATGAAAAACCTTGTCAGGAAAAACCCGGTGGGATAAAAACCTGATCGAAGGGAAAAAGAGTGCAGTGCATAAAATACTCCCTCTGAATCTAGCATATATCACGAAGATGACGCATTCTAATTTTTCGGACTAATTCTTCAAATTTCTTCGCCGGAAGGGATTTGGTGAATAAATCTGCAAGATTCTCACATGAATGGATTTGTTGGATGTTTATCGTCCCTTCCTTTTGGAGGTCATGAGTGAAGAAGAGCTTTGGTGATAAATGTTTAGTTCTGTCTCCTTTGATGTACCCTTCGCTTACTTGGATGATACATTCAGTATTGTCTTTGTAGATGATAGTTGGATTTGTTGTTATTGTTTCCATTCCACATTCTTCTTGGATATACTTGATCATTGACCTTAGCCATACACATTCCCTTCCAGCTTCATAAAGAGCAATTAATTCTGCATGATTTGATGATGTGGCCGTCAAAGTCTGCTTCGTGGATTTCCAAGATATTGCAGTACCTCCATAAGTGAATAGATACCCGGATTGAGACTTAGCCTTTTGTAGGTCTGATAGGTACCCAGCATCTGCATATCCAATGAGTGACACATTTGGTTTTAACTGGTAGAATAATCCAAGATCTTGTGTTCCTCGAAGATAGCGTAACAAGTGTCTGATTCCATTCCAATGTCTCTTCGTTGGTGCATTGTTGTATCTAGCTAACAAGTTTACTGAAAAAGCTATGTCAGGTCGAGTATTGTTAGCCAAGTACATTAAGGCACCAATCGCACTTCAATATGGTACTTCAGGACCAAGAATTTCTTCATTTTCTTCTCGTGGTCTGAATGGATCATCTTTCACATTCAGAGAACGCACTATCATTGGAGAACTTATTGGGTGGGCTTTGTCCATGAAAAAACGTCTCAGAATTTTTTCTGTATAGTTTGATTGATGGACAAAAATCCCATTTCTCAAATGTTCTATTTGCAAGCCAAGGCAAAATTTTGTCCTCCCGAGATCTTTCATCTCAAATTCTTTCATCAAGTACTTTGCAGTTACTTCGAGTTCTCTAGGAGTTCCAATAATATTCAAATCATCAACATAAACAACAATGATGGCGAATCCTGATTTGGATCGCTTTATGAAAACACAAGGACTGATTTGATTACTTTTGAATCCTTCTTTCAATAGGTATTCACTAAGACGATTATACCACATTCTTCCAGATTGTTTTAACCCATAGAGTGACTTTTTCAATTTTATTGAAAACATCTCTTTGGGCATGTGATTTTCTGGTAGTTTTAGTCCATCAGGGACTTTCATATAAATATATGTGTCAAGTGACCCATATAAGTATGCAGTCACTACATCCATTAACCTCATTTGCAATGTTTTCGAAACTGATAAGCTTACCAGAAATCTTAGTGTAGTTGCATCAACTACAGGAGAATATGCCTCATCATAATCAATCCCTGGCATTTGCGAGAAGCCTTGGGCTACTAGTCTTGCCTTATATCTAGTAACTTCATTTTTCTCATTTCGTTTTCTCACGAATACCCATTTGTACCCAACTGGTTTTACACCTTTTGGTATTTGGGTTATTTGACCGAATACCTCACGTTTTTCAAGTGATTTCAATTCTGCTTGAATTGCTTCTTTCCATTTTGGCCAATCTTTTCTGCGGGGACATTCATCTACTGTATTTGTTTCTATATCATTTTCATCGTATGTTATTTCAACCGCTATGGAGTAAGCAAAGATTTCATTCAAGACAACATCTTTTCGATTCCATTATATTGTTTCTTTGTAGAAACATAATTAATTGAAGTTTCATTGTTGTTTATGCTTTCATGTTCATGTTCTTCTGGAACATGCTTATCTTCATTTTTGTTTTCATCATGAATTTCATCATGCTCCTTTGGAGGATTTATTTTAATTTCATTCGTTGTTTCTCCTTACTTTTTCATTATTCTCGGTTTTGAGTCTTTAGAACCGGGTGGTCTACCACGTTTTCGACGTGCTATTGACTCATCTTCAATGGCCTTATTGTCACTAGGAATTTCAATTCGTGCCGGGGTATTCTCAGCATGCACATCTTAGTATCTGTGAATGCATCTAGCAATTGGTTTGCAATACTTTGCAAATGAACAATTTTCTTGACTTCTTGTTCACATGACTTTGTTCTCGGGTCCAAAAACGACATTTGCAATGCGTTCCATGTAATTTCTGTTTTTATATCCACTTTCTCTCCCCCTAAAGATGGGAATATTGACTCATTAAAATGACAGTCAGCAAGTCGAGCCGTAAATAAATCGCCAGTTGTTGGCTCTAAATATTTGATAATTGATGGAGATTCAAATCCAACATATATTCCCATCCTTCTTTGTGGACCCATTTTAGTACGTTGGGGAGGAGCAATAGGTACATGTACAACGCACCCAAAAAATTTCAAATGTGAGACATTCGGTTCTCGACCTGATACTAATTGTAACGGTGATAATTTATGATAGACTGTCGACCTTAATCTTATCAATGCTACTGCATGTAATATAGCATGACCCCAAGCAGAAGAGGACAATTTTGATCTCATTATTAATGGTCTTGTAATTAATTGTAGTCTCTTGATTAATGATTCAGCAAGACCATTTTGTGTATGTACATGAGGCACAGGGTGCTCTACAACAATCCCAATAGACATGCAATAGTCATTAAAAGTTTAAGATGTAAATTCCCCAGCATTGTCTAATCTTATTCTCTTTATTGTATGATCTGGGAATTGAGTTCTTAATCGAATTATTTGAGCCATAAGTTTTGCAAATGCAACATTTCTACTTGATAAAAGGCTCACATGTTACCATCGAGTAGATGCATCAATTAATACCATGAAATAGCGGAATGGTCCGCATGCGGGGTGAATAGGCCCACAAATATCTCCTTGTATTCTTTCTAAAAACATTGGAGATTCAGTGGCAATCTTATTTATAGATGGTCTAATTATCAATTTGCCAAGTGAGCATGCAGAGCATGATAATCCATTTGACCGAGGAATTTTGACATTCTTTATAGAGTGTCCAATTGAATTTTCAATGATTCTATGCATCATTCCTGTGCCAGGATGGCCAAATCGGTCATGCCATAGAGTAAATAATTCTCTATTATCTAACTTCTGGTTAGATATCATATTAATTTCAATCGGACGTATATCTATGCGATATAGTCCCGAGGAAATTGCTGACAATTTTTCATAGATGTATTTCTTGCCGCATTTTTCTGCCGTGAGGCATATAAATTCCTCTTGATTCACTGTCATCGTTTCCAAATGGTAACCATTCTGCGTCATTGATTATCAATTTTGTCCCATTTGGAAATACAATACAGGCTTTTCCAGAGCCTTCAATTAACTTGGCTATCCCAGATATTGTGCTAACATTTGCCTGGAATATTGTATGTTTTGAAAAATACTCTTTATTTTTCAATATGGTGTGTGTTGTCCCACTGTCGAGGAGACATTGTTCTTTGGATCCAACTTCTGGTAAATCCATATCTTCATAAATAATAAATATGAAGATCAGTATAAGAAAATGCATATATTATTAATATTCAAAAGAGGGAATACATGAAAATGAATATTGAAGCAATTAAAATAAACTAAGCATATTAATGCATTGCAAAGTTGTTTTCGGCTTCAGCATTATCCATAAAAAAATCTGAAACATCAAGGCTGGGCATGGATGTATTAGCTTCATTAACAAAGTTTACTTGACATTTTTTCCCTTTGTTCTTTATTGAAGCTCGATATAGGTCTACTAAATGTTTGGCGAGACGACATGTGCGACCCCAATGCCCAGTCATGCCACATCTGTGGCAAGTGTCATTTCCTTTATAGGACGACTGCCTCTGATTTCCAGATGATTGTCCCCAATTTTTATCAGAATTTTTAAAATTGTTATTTCTTGGGGGAAATCGACCTCTGCCACGTCCACGCCCTCGGCCACGATAATCACCACGTCCTCTCCCGCGACTGTTGTAATTATCGCGTCCACCACTATGTATAGCATTTGCTTCAGGTGGATCAGAGCTCTCTATTGCATTTATTTCATGTGTGGCTGAAGACCCCGTAGGTTTAAGATTATGATTTTTCAACAGAATATCATTATTTTGTTCAGCCACAAGTAGTACGATATTAGCTCGAGTACTTTTTGAAGGCTCGAACCCGTATTGTTACGCCAATATTATATTTGAGGCGTGGAAAGTGGAGAGCGTTTTTTCTATCATCTCGCTCTTACGTGATGGGATGATCACAATATTTCAACAATGATACAATTCTAAACAATGTTGAATTGTAATTAATGACTGCTTTAAAATCCTGGAACCTCAAATTGAGCCAGTCAAAATGTGCCTTTAGGAGGAGCACATTTTTGTGATGCCCATATCTTTCACTCAGGCTATTCCATAGTTCTTTGGGATCCTCCACAAGGAGATATTCAGTTTTTAAACTTTCATGTAAATGATGCCTGAGAAGGACTAAGGCTTTTGCCTTTTCTTGTTCAGTCGCTTTTTTAACTGATGCGGTTAATGTAGTTGCATCACCTTGTTGGGTTGTCACACCCTTAATTGTATGTTCTGGTCCTTGGGCCTTTAAATTCATTTGGGCGTCCACCGTCCATTCTAAAAACTTTTGTCCGGATAGATCTAGTACGTTAAATTGTCTTTTCACTAGATCTCCCATTTTTTACTACAAACATGTAAATATTTAAAATTAGTCAATGATAATAAATCATATATATTATCTCCCCCTGATTTATATCATTATAATTATAGATGTACAGTACAAACAAAAAAAACAAAAAAAAACTATAATAGCGTACAATATTAATTAAGCAAAAAAAGCCAAAAATAGAAAAAAAACAACGAGTGAAAGAAAAAAAAAACTTCCTAAAATGCACTTAAAGATACAAAAGAAAATGATATTAATGTGCATTTTTTTCGTCATTCTTCCGGGGAGATAAAAAAAATTGTCTCCTACTTGTGTATGAGGAGATATATCATTAATGCCATAAGAAGGAAAAAGAAACCGGCTATAAGGAATAAGTATAGCCTTATTATCCTAAAATCCTCCTCAAAAGAAGAAGATGAAGGTGGAGGACGGTTGTCATCGGCGTGGAACATGGTGGCCGGAAAGTTGAGGAAGAAGAGAAAAAAAATTTGTGAGTTTAGAGAAAAAAAAAGTTGGAAGAAGATAAGGGATGTGTGGTGAAAATGGGGCGGGTAATCCGCTTTTATAGAGGGTTATCCCTAAAGGTGCAGTTCATCAACAGTTAAAAATATACAATGCAATAAAATTATATGTACTAAATTGGTCTACTATTATGCATGTTGGTAAAATGGTGATATAATATATGTAACTACAAATGCAAAAAAAAAAAAAAAGATTAGAGACAATAATATATAATAGTGTTTTTGAATGCTTGTTCCCTGCATACATATAACATTATTGCACATATAAGAGATAATAATTTTATTGCTTCACTAGGCCGTCCATATAGGCGGCAAGTTCAAAAAAAATTAACCCGTCCATATAGTCGGTTCAAGAGCAAAAAGAAATAACATAAAATAAATGTCATTGCCTTCCATGAAGGTGGCATTATTATCAAATTACTTATTTTCTGGGTTAGTGTCATGGTGACGTTTAATACTAGTCCCTTCCTGTTCATCCCTATTTCTTTTATTACTTGGTGGAGGTTGATTTTCAGTTGGTTGTATAGGAGGGTTATTATTGGTGTTGGGAACAAGGGTTTGTGGGTTTTCTCTGGTATGGGTATTTGTACCGTCGTTAAGGTTACTGGATCGGGTCTGTCTTACAGTTGCCCTCGCTGGGTTGGTAGTGAATGGCACATTGTTTCGCTCTATCCAAAAGTAAACACCCGAGACAGAGACATTGTGTAAAACAATGTTAATCTCGTTACTTTGTTGATCCATGTTCGGATAGTAAAGGGTTGGGTTTGGAGAAAAAAAATTTAGAACTTGAAACAGAATGGATGTAAAAATTTTAAAGATACCTTTAATTTTTTCGGTAGCAAACTCGTGCTGATAACGTGTTGTGAGAAATATATAGAGAGAGAAGCTATAGATAGAAATATATCAGAGAGTGTATTGTATTCAGTTGTGTAAAACTGATTTCTTACATCGACGGTATTTATAAGCAAAATTTCTACTGTGTACAATTGCAAATTCAAGAATTGCAGCGCGGCGGAAGAAACTTTTCTGACATGCATTTGCGGTGGGAGGAAAATTTCCTGACATGCATTAAATGCATGCAGGAAAATGTGGACTTCATCATGTTAACAATGGAATTGTGACTTCCACTGTTATTTCAACAAAAGAAGAATTTTAAAGGTAAGTGATGAATTATTAGATACTAGTACTATTTCTTTTTGTGAGAAAGAGAGCAAAATTGGGCTCCATAATATTTTTGGGCCCTTAAATTTGAGTCTCTGGACTCTGGGCTATAGGTCAATAACCTGTTTTTTTTTTTTTTGAAAGGAGCTGGTTAATTTTTTGGAAGAGCGTTATAATACCATTTGTTTTAGATGATCTATAAAGTACAATTTTATTTAGGATTATTCTAACCTATGCCACAAGGCATAGGTTAGGAGCATTAAAAATTATATAAGTATAAGATTTATTGGTGCGAATGAGCCATAAGGGCGGGGATGAGAATCGATCCCAGGATCACCTGAAACCGGGAGGGAAGCTCTAACCAACCGAGCTATCCCTCACTCTCTCATATAAGTATAAGATATCATCACAACAAAAGTTTTCATTCCAAAATCCAACCAAACAAAATAAAAATGTTACATAATTATCTATATCTTAAATATCTATCCTTATTTATTATCCTCAAATAAAATCTTGTATATTATATTTTTTTTAATCAAATCTTGAAGTTTATTAACTCACTAGATCAGCGAGTAGATTAGGCAGAAATATGCATTAAACATTTTCTATTTTATTTTCTATGTAGTAATATCTCTATCTAGTTGTCCGCTCCACCCATTCACTGAACTTTCATCTTCTTTAAGTTTTCTAAGAAAGATTATTAAGCATGATGTTCGACGAGAGACATAGTTTTAGAGTATGGAATACCATATCTGACGTCGACGCGAAATACGTACCAATAAAACCTCTAGGAAAGGGATCTTATGGGATTGTTTGTTCTTCTCTTGATACAAAAACTAATGAAAGAGTTGCCATCAAAAAAATCATCAATGCGTTTGATAATCCAATCAATGCAGTAAGAACCCTAAGGGAAATTACAATTCTACGGAAGATTCGCCATGCGAATATCATTGAATTAAAGAACGTTGTGATTAGTTCTCCTAAACATTCTCTTAAAGATGTGTATTTGGTTTATGAGCTTATGGATATTGATCTTGATCGGATTATTAGGTCGCCTCAACCTCTTACGAATAATCACTGCAAGTTATTTTTGGTTCAGGTATTATATTCTTAGTTCTTAATTTTTGCTTTGTTTTTATTGTTTACTTCTTGTTTTTCTTAATAGTTGCAACTCTTTGATTTTTACACTATTCATATACTAAATTTGATCGGAAAGAATTAACTCATATATAAAACAAGTTTTTACATAAGACATGTTGGACTTAACTCAACGCATATTTTACATGATATAAATTTGTTTAATTATTTTCGTTAATATATAATTAAAGTTATTTATTGTCAAAGTTGTGCTTTGACAATCATAAAAGTGAAAAATTTGCAACTTAATAAAAACCGGGAAGGTATTATAGAATGTTATAATTTGAATTTTTTCAAAGAAATATGTACTGATTGATGTTCTGTACTCTGATTATTAATCCACGTTTTTTCCTTTGTTGCAGTTACTTCAAGGCCTAAATCATCTCCATTCAGCTAACAACCTACACCGAGATCTAAAACCTGCAAATATCCTAGTAAACGCAAACTATGATCTGAAGATTTGCGATTTCGGCCTAGCAAGAACTAGCAAAGGTGAAGGTAGATCTATGACTGAATATGTTGTAACCCGTTGGAACCGAGCACCCGAGCTACTTGTTTGTGGTGGCAACTACACTGCATCAATTGATGTGTGGAGTGTTGGATGTATTTTTGCTGAAATGTTGGGGCGCAAACCCATCTTCCTTGGTCGAGATAGTCTTAACCAACTGAAACTCATCCTCAGCATTCTTGGAACTCCTCGTCATAATTCTGATCTTGACTTCATTGAAGATTTAAGAACAATAAACTACATAACAACATTATTCAAGTGGAATTCCATTCTCGGCCTTATATCCTTGAGCTGATCCTTTGGCCTTGGACTTGCTAGAAAAAATGCTTGTATTTAACCCGAATAAGAGGATTACCATCACTGAAGCACTTCGACACCCTTACATCTCAGCTTTGTATGATCCTTCTCTTGCTCCTGCTCCAAAACCGTTGAACATTGATATTGATCCAAATATCGGGGAGATAAAACTAAGAGATCTAATGTGGAGAGAGATGTTGATCTATCATCCTGAAACTGTTTTTCAGCAATGGTAGATAAAGTATTGTTCTTTAATATTCATAAAAAAACCTTTAACATTTTGTTCAACATTCAGTATTGTATTTAGAAAAGTTGTCATTAGTTTATGTCTTACTTTTATGAATTTTGGGCCAGCTATATTGGATCATTATGACTTATGAGGCATAAAGAGCTACTGGTTGTTTATTGAATAGCTTGGATTTCTCTTTGAGATGTTTTACAAACAATATATTGAGATGCATTTATTAAGCCAATTTGTAAATAACAGAGCTGTAATATATGCTTTTTGGAAGCTTCAGTTTTTTTTCATGATATTGGCTGCGGATGTTGTACGTTAATGGAAACAACATGCTTGTGATTGAAATAGATTAAATGAATTTTATTTGAATTGCTGCCCATTTTCCTAAACGTCAATTTTTATATATGACTGCACTCATTTGATCACGTTTGGCGTAGATAAATACTGATCATGATGATTGATGATTTATTTTTTAAGCTAGTCCTTAAAATTGTGGATGAAGCTATTCTTCAGTATTGCAAACTCCTACTTTGTGTTGCTTCCTTTATTCATTTATCTTCTTTTCTGGTTTGTGTTGTAATATTGTTAGACTTGGACATTCTTCCTATGCAATTTATGTTTTTCGTTTTGAAATGTTTCAACTGTTTTTACTTCCGTTGAGTATATGTGTATATAATGTATACTCTTCAAATCCGCGTTTTCTAATAGTTGTTCCACTTGCTTTTCTTAAGGTCGAAAATTTGAAGTTTGACTACGATTTTTCTAATATACATAATATATTATCATGTGGGATTTACTTGTTTTCATGTTAATAACATTTTTGGCCAAACTACTATAGTTAATATAATTAATATATTTTGTTAAACTAGTCTTTTAACTTGAAAAAAAGTTTCTAACTTAACCCTCGATTAATTTTCATACAAGTCTTAATTGTCACCACCATATTATTCATCATCTTGCCTATCGTTGACAAAAAGGTAAGGAGACAACGTCAACTTTGCTAGTACTTTTTTTTTAAACGTAAACTTAAGGATTTTTAGTAATTCACTAAAAAAATGGTTTTCTATTGTTTGTTTATCCGAGTTTTTTCTTTGAACAATATAGTATTTGTTTGTTTTGAAAGCGAGCGTAGGCTCCTTTCCGTTAGACGGACCTCAGAGTTTCTCGGGCCAGCTGATTTGGGTTCATTTAGGAGTCATAAAGAGCAATATAACTCGTATTCGGTATATTACCTCTAGTTGGGTTAATGAGTCCATTTGTTGGGCTATAATGTGCATTGTATTGCTACAATTCAGGATTATGCTTCTTAAGTTTAAAATATTCTCAAATTGATTCATATCAAATTATCAAAAAATTTGTAGAATTTTTTTTGCAGCTACATCCTCTATTCTTCTTTCAATAGACCCATTCTGACTTTAATAGTTAAACTTAGGAATTTTGACATTAGGCGCGCGCATTTTTTGAATTTTGGGAGAAAATGAATCAAACTAAATTAGATTGAACTAAAGCGAAACCGAACTAAAGCGAATTGGGAGCGGGCGAATTGGGCGAACCAAAATGAACTGAACTGAACCAAAATAAACTGAACTGAAATGAATTGAAAATAAGTCCAAAAGAACAAGGCCTAAGTTCTGACTATTTTAAGTATTAAACATTATCACATGAGATTAGATATTGTTAAATACTTCCTCTATATCAAAATACTTGCTATACTTTCCTAAAATGGAAATGTCCATGCTTGATATGTATCATCAATGGACTTCTTTTTTACCCCCATAAACTTCTTAAATCGCCCTTAAAAAATTTGGTGGTCTCCCACTTCTCCTTTAAATTATCCATACTTTTTCCTTAACAAGCATTTTTTGTATTCAAAAAGTGGTGGTTCGGGTTCCCCACTTTCTCTCTCAACCTTTCTTTAAAACTCCACACTTTCTCCAGTCCATATAGTATCTAAATTGTAAGGAATGAAAAATGTCTTTATATTTCAATGTGAATTTAAAATATTTTTATGATTTTCTCACATGTAATCAAATATATGAATAGTCTAAGATATGCATTAAAGAAAGTCAAAGTCAATGTTGGTAAACTAATAAAGGATGGATGGAATACTTTATACACACTCTGTCCGTTTTAAGAATTGTTTTACTTGTAATTCAAGGTTAAAATTTGTGGACTTTAACTGCATATTGTAGCAAATATATGTAAATAGATATTATTACATGATATTTAAGTAAATTTGTTTCCATTTGTATCTCAAAATATTAACGCTTGATAAATTTTTCGTATTATTTAATTAGAGATACTAATAGTCCAAATCTATACCAATATAATAAAAGGTGTTCCTATCAAAGGAACGATGCCACATGACATTCGCCAATGTATGTGTCACGTGACACTCTTCTCAAGCTTCTAATACACATATTTAGGATCTAATTTAAAAATAATTAACAATGTGTAGCTACTAAGAATCGAACACATAACCTTTAAAATAAAATGTGAGATTTTAACCACCAAACCACCAAACCACCACAAATTTCAATGTTTAATGTTTCAAAGTAAAACATAAAAAAGTCTTATATTTATATGTAACCTATAAAAGTATTAGGCAACAACCCTTTTGATCTCTAACACTTTTATTAAGCTAATAACATTCTCTTACCCTAATTCCATTGAAATTTTTATTTTTATCCCCAATTCCTTAGAAGTTTTATTTTAAAATTTTTTATCATGCTACAACGTCCATTTTCGAATTTTGCACTAGACAAAAAAGTACGAAAGCTAATAAAATCAATTATGAAATATATGAATTATAATATATTTGATAATTGTAACTTACTCAGGACATCACCCAGACTAAAATTCTAATTGTATACAGTATTAAAGAGTGTGACTAGGTAGATAAGTGGAACAACTAATAGTGAATGAAGAGCGTAGCAATTTCTTAGAGCAACTAGTTTATAATTGAAAACTTGACAAAGAGTAATCTAAAGTTTGATGAACTCTTAAAATTATCTCAATTAATAATCAACGGCGCGATTTTTTTCACAATTTTGTTCTAACTACCTTACATTATCGCATTTTTTAAATAGCTACTTTTTTTAATTTTCGTGATTTAACTACCCTTTATGTTACATAAAAATTGATTTTGCTACCTCTAAATGAATACCATCCATTCTTCAATAAGGACTAAGGTATGGCCCACCTTCACATACTTCCCTATTTGCTTTGATGTAACCCTTTTGTGTATCTTTTTGTTTTTTGTATTTTTCTTTTGCATAATACCCATGGCATACAACTCCAACCACAATTTCACAATTTTTCTTGAATTCCATTAAAAAAAAACTTAATTAGATATTTGGGGTTCTTGTGCTTTGTTATTCTAAAAAAAATTCTACCCAATTCCACCAACTCAATGTAAAGTTTGAAACTTTAATTTTAACAAATAGTATTTTTTAAAAGAAATTGAGTATTATTGAAAATTAGGGCTTCCAATCTACTTGCATGATATATTGGTATAATTCGAATTGATTTATGCTTAATTAGAGTTCTCAAAGGCTATACAAGAACTAGATCCGATGAATATTGTACCAATAAACAAGTAAATTTGCTACATTATGGTTGGAGTTGTATGCAATGAATTTTATTTAAAAAAAAAATTGAGGGAGAAATCAAAGCAAATGTTGGAAGGCGATTATGAAGGTGGGCCTTAGTTGACATAATATTGGACAGAGTTCATTTAGAGTTAACAAAATTAATCCTAATTTATGAACAAGAAAATATAGTGAAATCCTTAAAAAAGTTAAGGTAGTTAATTACAAAATATGGTATATGAAAGATAGTTGAAACAATATATACAAAATTTATGTTAGTTATTATCACATAACATCTTAGAAAAATACCCTTTTTTTTACGTGATAGGCTTGGTGGGGATGGGATAGTGGGATTTGGAACGAAAGATAAACGTTTTCTATTTAGTTTCAGCTTGATATTAATTTTACTGTTATCAACTTAAGATTACTCTAAGTCTCTAACTTAGTAAGACACACTTGGAATTACTCATATCAAGATATTCTATATAAACTTTATTTAAATTTTGTTTCTTACTTGTCAAATGAAAAACTTATTTATCCTGAATTAGTAAAGTAAAATATAGGTGAGGCTAACATAAATAAACAAACACAATATCAAAAGGAGTTACCAAACTAAGCTTGGCCTAGTGGTAAGGAAAGAACCTTCCAACCTCAAGGTTAGGGGTTCGATCCCCACTAGGGGCACTTTGGGAGAGAGTTTCCCCTTATCATTCCCCCCACTTTCAAAGTGTCTGCCCGCAAACCTAGGTCGGGTTAACCTGCGAAAGGTTCCGGTCTGACAGGGTCCTTCATCTTACCATGGGGTCCCAAGTGGGGGCCTCAAAAAAAAAATCAAAAGGAGTTAAATATTCATAAGGAAAAAAGTGAAATACAGAGGATAGAGTCATTCTTATACTCCTAAATACTAATTAGAGATATAGCATATTTTTCATGTTAGCTTCTGACTACCAAACTAAGTTTGGCCTAGTTGTAAGGAAATAATCTTCCAAAGTTTCAACTTCAAGGTTGGGGGTTTAATCCCCACTATGGGCACTTTAGGAGAGGGTTTCCCCTTATCATTCCCCCACTCTCAAAATATCTGCCCGCAAACCCAAACCGGGTTAAACCTACGAAAGATTTCGATCCGACAGGGCTCTTCAACTGGGTACCCAAAAATATATGTTAGCTTCTGACCTTGTGTTTTTCCCCTTAAAAAATGTCACTTTGTCTTTTATTTTTGAATACGATAAGAAATCCATCGGTGTTAGATGCCGTGTGACAGCTTGCACTTGAACAATTGACAATTCTCTCGATGCGAGAAGTTACTTAGTTCTACCGCCACAATGCCATTTTTAGAAATAATTTGCATAGGTACTCACCGCCATCTCCTTTTAGAATACTGAATACCCCATTCTTCACAAACAAAAATTATATTAAAAAGAAAGCACCCATATTTTTCAGAAGTAAGCTTTGATTTTCCTAAGACGATATCTACTATTGCTGTTATGTCAAGACAATCAAAAACCATCCAAGAAAAAAGCAATTGGAAAAAAAAATGCATCTTTACAACTAATTTCAGTATTTTTTTTTTTGGTGAACAAACTAATTCTAGTATTAATATATGTTATTTGTGCCTTAAATTTCAAGAGATATTAAGAGTTGTAGGCTTGTAGCTCAGATTAGGCGAAGACATTATAGTTATCCAAGGGACAATCTATCCGCGTGACAATATAATTTCCAGGTAGGCAAATGGCTTCTTTAGTTTTTGGTATTTGTGATTTCTTCGAACGTTCTTGCACTTTATGATGACTATTAGCTGAAAATAGCTTAATTAGAGTCGTTTGAGATTTTTGTAGGGTTATAACGTCTTATAAAGCGAGCTTTGTTTGAGTTACTTTGACATGCAATATAAGTTGAAACTTAAATGAAAGAATTAAAATCAAACCGAGATTACTACTACTATATTTCGGAACAAATGGCCGGGTGATGAATTTTCGGGTAATATTCACTACAGTCAAGACAATTTAGTTGGATGGAAAATATGGTTCTCTTTCTTTTCGTGGTGTATCATAATCAATTATTCAGTGGACAAACTTGTTTGACTAATGATTTCTCTTAAGATATATAGATAAAAGAAGTTATTGTCAAATTTGTTTCAGTGTTTACAAAGGGTCTGTTTTTTCTCAACTTAATTTTTATGAATTTAAAATAGGAAAAATTGGCGCAAACAGCACTAACTATTGGTTTGGTGCAAACAAAGCTTGCTTAAACGGGTGTGATCTACACAACACAAGCTTTTATGGCATAGGTGCGCGAATCAACATACGTGACGATTTTGGCCCGAGATTCGTTTAGCCAAGCCTTAAAGTTTGTGATGAACCATGCCAAAATCGTTGTTTACGTTAATCCGCGCACCTATCCATGTAAAGTTTGTCATTGTGCATCACACTTTTAGTTCGTCTTTGTTTTGTGCAACAAACTAATAGTTGGTGCTATTTGCGCCAATTTTTCCTTTAAAATATCTTTGTTGAACTTATTCTTGTTAAACTTAACTTAACTTACTTGTGCTAAACTTAACTTATTTTTTCGAACTTATTGAATTTATTTTTGACTTCTCCTGTTGAACTTATTTTGTTGAACTTATTTTTGATGACCTTATTCTTGCTTGAATTTTTTTTGTTGCACTTAACTTATTATTGTTGAACTTAATTTTTTTCTTTTTTGCTTAAATATAACTTATTCATACTGAACTTAACTTACTTCTTGTAAACATATACTGAACTAAAATTTTGTACTTCCTCGTCTTTTTAAATGCAACAAATGCTTTTTTACGTATCCCGACGCATTACTTTATTACAAATATCTATTAATTACATATAAGTAAAAATTACATATTATGAAAGTGTATCGCATTGACAAAATCTAACAAAGATCCCATGTATATGTTTTTCATTATGTACAAATCATAAGTCTTAGTCAAAGTGTTAAGTGCGAATAGTGATCAAAAAGTGCATTTGTTGCATTTAAAAAGAAAGGGATGAAGTATCAGTTTTTATAGAATACTTTATTCTCGATACGTAAAAGGGACAAATTGAAAGAAACGAGTGGAGCGTACACCACACACCTTCGTATCTGCCTCAACATAGAAAATCACAATCCCTTTCCATTAAAATACTAAAACTTAATTAGGTTGGACTATTAGAGTGCTTTAAAGAGAATCTTCTCCATTAAAAAAAGAGTAAATAATGATCAATCACTTGTTATAAAATACACCCATTTCCCCTCACCAAAACCTCTTTCTCCTTATCATCTTTTTCTTAGTTGAAGTTTTTTCTTAACCTCCCATTCTTTCTTTTTGTTCAATATTGCTTCCTCTCATAACCTTCATTCATATATAGTTCATTCCTCAACCCTCCAAAAAGGTCCAACCAAACATTCCTCTTCTCTTACTCATCTTCATTACATAAACCAAACAAACTTATAAACATCAAATTAATGCATGGATTAAGATTGAAACCTACCAAGTTTCTTCCATGTCGCCTATAATCAGTGAAGTCCTCCTCTCCGGGTTCACCATAAACTCCGCCCTCCGCCGTCGAACCCACCTCGTCTCCTCCTTATCTGTTGTCTTCCTCTACTGGTTCTACGTATTCTCATGAGCTTTTCATCCCCAAATCTTTTTTGTTTAGGTTCAAATAAATCTTAGTTAATTTAATTACATCCTAGTTACGGTTGCATAGGATATTTTCTGTACGATATTTGGAAACTTTCATATATTAAGATACACATAACATATTATACATGGCAAGTTCAAGTTCATCAAGTCAACAACAAGTTACTCCTAACAACTCATCATCAGGATCCGAGGCAGATCCTCAACAAATGATGGATTTAAGGAAGAGGAAACGTATGGAATCCAACAGGGAATCAGCGAGGCGGTCTCGGCTTCGTAAACAGAAGCATATGGATGATCTGAAAGCTCAGGCGATCGAGATCAAAGCTCAAAACAGCAAGATCTTGACCACCACCAACGCAACCACGCAACACTATCTCGACGTTGAGGCTGAGAATTCTGTCCTGAGGGCTCAGCTAGCTGAGCTAGGAAACCGCCTTCAGTCTCTTAATGATATTATTAGCTGCCTAACCAGCACGACCACGACCACGACCACGACCACGAACAATAACAGCAATAATAATTATAATAGTGAATGTGATGATCAAGAGAGCTTTGGTAGCTTTGATCTTGAGTTTGATGATGGATTTTCGATGAATTCATGGGGGTTTTCGTTTGCTAATTATCCTATTGTGTCTACCTCAGATGCCTTCATGTGCTAAATAAGGCGTTGATCATGTGTTAATTAATGTTAACAACAATCCAATATGTATCCCTTCATTAATAAACTAGTTGTTTGATTAAAACACGGGGAAATAATGTTGTTTTGTTGCGGTTGTAATGGTATAGTACATGGTGTTACATTGTAAAATCCATCCTTTAAGAGAATTGTTGTATTGATAATGAAAGTTATTACTTATTACTTAATATTAGTTATTATCGTTGTATTTATTTTGAGTTACTATTATACTCAATTCTAGATGATCAAGGCAAATGTCCAATAACTTTTTGTAAGACGTTATAATATTCAAGTTACCTTTACAATTACTTCAATTTTACCACTGTAAATATAATTACCACAGCAAATATAAAAAATTACCCCGAGTTTATGATTAAATACTTTAAGTATCACATATATGGAATAGAGATAGCTTCATGCCTTCATTAGACAGATATCTCTTACAAATTTACCTAATTCAGCTTAAGAGTCCAACTCAACAAGTCCAATTTAAATAAAATCTCTTGTTATTATCATAGGCCAATAAATGCTACTTGGTGGGTAATGTATGTTAGGCGTCATATGATGCAGATACTCTGGACTTTCAATTTATTGTGAATATGATGCAAGGGCCCCTTATTGTGACCTTTCGAAGTATTTTTATCAGAATTGATTGGTTAGTAAATTATTGACCATAAAATAATTGTAGCTTTTATGGCTCCTCATAATCATTGGATCAGGCAATCAGTGTAAACCGTGACACCCACAAAAGCCTGATATGAAAATAATGTTTTGGTTTTGGAATATAGTAGCAGAGTTTCTTTTGAAACAAAGTTTTTCTTTTCGGCAGCTAACAAATTGTTATTTTGATGTAAAAAAAAAATTGTTATTTTTCTTATAAGAGCTACCAAATTGTTATTGAGGAGTAAAATAATGCGTGAATGACGCGGTTGAATTGGACATTTACCCGCATTATTTAGTCACTATCCTAATTCACCTCCACCATCCTGAAAAGTTAACACAAACGGCAAACCTAATTAAGTTTAAAATAGTCAATTAAAGGCCCTTCCAAACTTAAAAGAACATTTTCTATGCTACAAGTTAGGGTTTATATCAATCCTCTTTTTTTTTGCCTAAAAAGTATAAAGAGTTTCAGCAAAATGATTAATGTAATCTCATAAATTAAGGAATACCAAGTTGAATTCACACACAAAATAAATTTAAGTTTATCTAAGTTCTTACTAGCCTTATATACACGCGATGCGTACGTTAATTTCAGGACTTGTTATTCTATTATATACTTCATCCGTACGATAGTTATGATTACACTTAAAATGTGAAATATTAATAATTAGATGAATTTAGATATATTAATTCGCTAATGTAATAAACTAACAAAGGTTGTGAGTGATTTTAATTTTTTTTTTGTGAATGAATTTTAAACAAAATTAATAGACATAATGAGTTGGTTTGACGGAACTAAATAGAATCTAAAGTAGTGAGTGTTTTAAACTTTTCAGGTGAATGTTAGGTATACCATATTCTCTTATAAAAAAGTCGAGATATTTTGTCTATTTAATTTTTTTTGATTGAAATATTTGATGCATATACCATTTTTAACTTGTTAGAATGACAATTGCCAGGTTGAAATGAGAACGAGTTCTTAAATGGTTTTTTATTTCTAATTTTTTTCATTTCATTAGATAATTAAGGGTAATTTAGTATTTTCAGAGGGGGACACCGTCTTCCTCCCCCTTCATTTATATAATAGACATAAAGTTTATAAAGTTAAACTTAATTATTTTTTATAAGACGTATAGAAGACCCTTATCTTAAGGGAATAGATTTGGATTTATGTGAGTATAGATAAAACGTCACAACAAGGTACCACCAACGGCAACGATAATACTTGTACCATATTGTCAAAATCAACAATATAGTAAAATAGATTGAAAATTATGATTATATTTGCCCAGTCGCCAGGGACTTAGGTGTGTGAGGTGCCAAATTGTTTGGTTTTATACTGTGGATCATGAGGTGTGCGAGAAGCCGCATTATGAGCTTACTAAAACTATAATTAATTATAAGTATAATGTTGAATGTTGATGAGATCAGTCTTTGATCTATTCATTAATTGGTAATTGGTAATTGGTATACCAGAAAGACCAATTAACTAGAATTATATTTCACCGCGCTTCTTTTCGTTATTGGAGAGTTGAGCATCACTTATTTTGCGTGTTAATAAATACTCCCTCCGTCCCAAAATATAGCTCCCATTTCCCTTTTTTCACGGTAATTTATGTAAGTAGAATCTAAGAGGGATAGTAAATATTTTTTGTTTATTTAAATAAATGTTATATGGGAAAAGATGATTTTAGGAGAGAGAATGGAGAATAATTGGTGAAAGAGCATTAATTGTAACACTTGGATTGAATAAACAAAGCAAAAAACAAAATTCAAGAAACAAATAAATGATGGGACACCGTTTTTCTAGACAAATTACGGAAAAATGTAGAATTAAATATGGAAATGAAAACTATATTTTGGGACACCCAAAATGGAAATGGGAACAATATTTTGGGACGGAGGGAGTATTTTCTTTAGGTTTATTCATGTGTAGTGTAGATCATCTTTTATACGTAAAATCCAATATATTCCTATGAGACGATTTAAAATTAATTTTATTAAAATAAATAGGATCACTTATCAAATATTGAGACGTACTTACTAACTTATTATTGTTTTAAAAAAATTAGTGTGATACCGTCTCCCGTAGGCCCTAGCTAAAACACGTTTTAATCAAAATGATAATATTTAATTGGTGGATAACATTAGCATATAACTACAGTAATCCACTTCTTTAAAATTATCGTATCTCTATTCTATATGTCAAGAGGAGTAGGACACCAAAAAAAAAAGAAAAAAAAGGGTAACCACCTACTTTAATTTAAAAATATATATAAAAAGGAAAAATAAACAAATAAAAAAGGAACTACCTAATTAATTTAAAAAATAAAAAGATAATAAAAGGCACTACAAAAATAAAACAGTGAATATTTTACAACACGACAAGTTACGTACTTCTCTCTTTCAAAAAAAAAAATTACTTCTCTCTCAACTAATTTTTTTTTAAAAATTTTAAATATCCCTGATTTGGTGGGTAAATTGATTAAAAATTCAAAAATTCCTAATTTATTAGATGTAATTAGCAATTAACATAATTTTCTAAATATTTTCGCACGCATCGCGTGCATATAAGACTAGTATAAAATTATATGAACGTCTCTTTTCTACCGTTTGAATTCATCACTTGTCACACCACTAATTTTTGGAGCATATATTATGCATAATTATTATTTATTTTTGGATAACTTAATATCTTTAAGGCTTTATTTTTTCATATATGCTTTTTCGCATACTGGCTTTTTCTCTATCTTTTGTAATCTTGACTATTTCTTTTTATTAAATTAATACTAGTTTTTTTTGGTGCAGCTTATTATATTAACTGATTCAATTGTTTGACACAAGAATTACACAAACTTATCTTCTCTAGTTGGTGTTATATATATATACTCCTTTGATTTTCCACAAAATAAACTCAGAATAGACGAAAATAGGAGCAGATGAATCGGTGGTGAAATTCTACCGTTTCTACGTCAGCACTTACTAAATTAGATTGCTTTCTAATTGTGGATATTGGGTCAGATACCAACAAACTTATAATGTACACTGTCCTGTGGAAAAAAAAATTAAAGTTGGCAGACGCTAATATGATGGGAGAAGTGGAGAACTGAGGCCCTTCTTTTTTTCTTTCTTTTTAATAATACTCCATCTGTTTTTGCAATATTCACACAATGATATGGGTTCTTCTCAACTTATTTAAATTAGTGTAAGCAAAACCAAAATAAAGACTTTTTGCATTATTCACATACTTTACTTTTTCTTTCAAATGCATTAAATAATGTTATCATATAAGATGTTTTTGGATTTGTCTAGAGTCTGTTGGAACATTTATAGGTAAATGTGTTTGCAAGTTGTGTGCGTATTGTTTACTTAGAAGTTGTGGAGTTTAAGTATAAGATGATCCTAGAGATTATTTGAGAGTAGGAACAGACTTGTGTCGCACCCTGCCTTGCGAAAATTTCCTTTCTGCAAATCCAGAAATGCAACAAAGCAAAATTGTTGGACAGAAGTTGGTCGTACCTAGCGATCTGGGTCACACCTCGCAACGGTCCTTCACGGGTCGTGACGCTAGTCTGCGAACCTGTAATCTGGTGCGGTTTTCCTTCTCTCGCAGTGACGTTTCGAGCGAAACAATCCAATGTTTCGGGCATGTAATCTCCGATTTTCCTAATATACATATATATATGGAGACTACACACATAGATGATATTGATCATTTTTCTCATACTTGGTTTTGGAGAATTTACTCTAAAAGATTTCTTCGCTTTGTTCTTGAGAAAACACAACCTTCAAACATTTGTAGTGTGTAGAGTTTGTCATCAACCAATCTATATTGTTTTCTTCTTCGTATCTCATAGGTGTTTACCGTGAACCTGTTGATCTTGGTGGGTCGGTAAAATACTTATAGGAAAGCGTATATTACGTGTTGGAAGAACCATCCAGTTACCCACAAATTTCATACACATATAACAGAGTCTAGACGTATATTTTCAAATTATAACCTTTTGGTGCATAGACGTATATAATTGCACAGAGTTTCTAACTTTGATAAAATAAGCAACCTACTATTAGAAAGAAGTAAAGATGTAGATCGTAGATGTTAGCTGGCTTAGACTATGTTCTCCTCAACTTATTTTTCCTAAATTTAATTAATTTTTGGTGACCTTAAGTTATGTAATTGAACTTATGTTTGGTATAGTTAACTAAGTTTGGCTTAACTTAATTCTTTTTACCCAACTTAGCTTATTTTTAGTTTAACATAAACTTACTTTTGCTAAATCTAACTTATGTTCTTTCAGTGAACTTACTTTTAGTTAACTTATCTTTAACGAAGTTATATTTGTTTTGCCTCAAAAAAAAATATTAATTTTGTTGAACTTAACAGACCTTTATCTTATTTTTGCTTACACTAATTTAGATAAGTTAAGAAGAATAAAGCCTTAGTTGATAAAGTCTTGTGATATTCAATAGTTGATATCAAATATCATTTATATCATTGCCATCTACGGCTATCTATACACCAAATTGTAGTACAAATAGGCAAAACCAACTTTAGGTTGAAGGTGGAGTGCTAGTGAAACACTTCAATATAAGAAGCAATAATAAAATCCTAAATCCATTATAGCTTCCGATAATGCATCAAGAACATTGGATTTAATTAATCATTTTAACTTAAAAATTATTTACCATATACATCAGTTCTAAGATAGATTAGAGTTGGGATCATAGTAACCACTAATTAGACAAGAGGGAGGCATGCATGGGAATGATTGAGCCAAAGTTATGATGTTTAATACTCTCGATATATTATTGAGACGCTAGACATCATATATATAATATAGCCACCTAGCTATTATTAATAATAATGTAATTTAGCTTCCTAGTAGTAGTATATTAAGTTTTTTTTTTGGGTAAAATAATATTATTAACTGAATATATGAAATATATGAAGTATTGTTAAGAATATCTAACTAGTATCATTATGATAGGTGTATACTTAAAAAGGAAACAATCAATTAATTCAATATCAAATAAGATACCTCTTTTGAATTGGCCTTTTCCACACTAGGGTTTAGGAAATATGAGAAGCTTTTGTTGCTAATCTATGAGAACAATATTAGTAGAAGCTGAGAGAGTTTTTTTTTTTTTTGACAACGAGAAAACTTGCATTAATTAAACAAGGAAGTACAGCCTAATGCTAATACAACCAAACATAAAATAAAGTAAACAAGTCTAAAGGAGCTTTATTAGCTCTTACATGCCATAAAAAACAAAAACAAGTAAAACCGATAGAGAAGCGCATCTGCGGATGTTAAGGAGGGCGTCGTTGGGCAATGATTGTGATGGTGGAGTCAAAACTCTGATGGCTGATGGAAGTGGTAGGAGAAGCGAATGTCATTCACGAATGTTAAGAAGCTGAGAGAGTTATGAGAAAGCTTATTTACTATTAATTTGAGAACGACTATCTTCTACATAAGCTAATACGTAGCATATAAAAGTTTTATTAATCAATTATACTCTACTATATGTATAACCCCCATGCTTTAATAATAATTCCAGTTTGATTTTTATGTTTGTCAATGTACAATTTTGACTGTTGATATCTTTAACTACGTATTAATAAAAATTATCAAAAGTTGATATTATGAAAAGTTAAATATTGAAATAAACCCAGTAGCAGCTTTTCACATAATTATGTTTATTCTTATTTATTAGTAAAAAAAATGCAGAAAGTGTGATATTTGAACAGTCTAAAGAAAAAAGTTGGAATTTCCTAAAAAAAAGTTGGAAAATTATTAGAGAACATAGAGGATATCTACTTTCATTGGTGCATTTAGATACTATCAATAATCACGTGCATTGCACACTTAAGAAAAACACAACTGCCATGCAGAAGACAGGAAAAATAAAGTTGATAACAACTTAACAAGCATGGAAATTAAATATTGATGATTGTTATTGAACTTTTTATTAATGGGCGAACAAAAATATAAGCACTAATCAAAATTGAAAAGTCAACACCAGATTTCTTCACTTAACGGCAATGCAAGGGAAATGGAGGGTGATATCATTCATCTACTACAAGTTTAATGGCTTTTAGTAATGCTCGCTTAATTAGGTTGCTGATGCTAATCACACTTTTTGCACGTAAGGCGGAAGCATGTGGCCAGCTTTTGCGATGAGCATCTTGTTTTTTCCAATCAACAAGCTTAGATAAGCGATCAATTTTATATAATTTCCAGTCTATTAAATAATAACATTTCTGGTGCAATGGATCCAGGGCGACAAAATATTTGTAGGAGGAGCAAAAGCATATAGTTTATTTAAATGAGTCAAAATGAGAATAGCCAACTCAAAATTTGGAACACCTAAAATCATCTAATAATTGTATATAATAACAAGTACAAAAGGTCCCTTGGAGGCTCCAATACTCAATCTCCCTTAGAGCACCCTTAGGCCTTAACCATGATCTTTTAAAAGATCCTGGCACCACTCTTATATTTTGTCCCTTAACCATGATTGATAAAAGATCATGGCATCTCAATCGTGAAATGAAAGCATGGGACGGTTCGTTAAACGACCAATCATGATTCATGGTGTGGGGATTACGGTGTTGGAAGTTATTTTTTTTTATTTTAGGATTTCATAGCTCAAAACGCTATATTCTGGAGGAACTAAAACGCAGAGTTTTGAGCTATGGAATCCCAAAAAAATAAAAATGATTTGACTGTCTGACGCTCATATCAGATCAGTCAGTTTGCGCCACTTGGCGAGATTATGGCAGGTTAGAGGAAATACTACCATTGCAAATATTGCAATGACTATATTTTAAAAAATTGAAAGGCAAAGAAAACAAAATTATCAATAGCTCTATTTTACCGAGCTCTACGAATAAAGACCCATTTTGTAATATTGTGGACACATTTTTTTCCTGTTATTTTACTAAAATCCTCTAATTTCGCTTATTTTCTACTATGAGATATCTTCCATTTTCACATTTAAAAAAATAAAAAATTAAGTTATTAAAAAATGCTAATTATGTATATAATTTAATTTAAATTTTTATTAATAATTAATATTAATAATTAATAGATATTTCATATTAATAAAGAAATAAATAATAAATATTTTGCATAATGGTAATTGGGTGATGACTGATGAGAGAGAAAAATTAGTTGAGTAAGACTAAGGTCAAAAGGTAAGAGAGAGAGAAAAAAAAAGTAGTTGGGATGATTTTTTTTGTTCATTGTTAAGGAGAATGGTTGGGAAAAGATTGTAGGGTGATATTTTTTTGAGAAAGAAAGTTAAAAAGGGAGTTGGATGATCATTTATAAAGCTCATGAATAATGTCGCTCTAACGAAGATTGATAAATCTTTGAAATTGGTATTTAGTTCTTGTAGAAGTAATGATAATTGCATGAATGTAATTAGGATTTCCCCCTTCTTCGTAGTTATTGTATTCACAATTACATGTTGAGTTATTTTAACTTATTTTATGTTGTTATGTAATTGACTTCCCTTTTTCAACCAAAAAAAAAAACTGACGGACAAGAACCACAATCCACAAGCTCAACATGTAGAGAGTGAATCCATAAGGCGTCACTTTTTTCCTTAATTGGTAAGGAGAATTGTCATACTGAATCGGAATCTTGCACAAGTTAATCTGACCAACCTACCTACACAGGCAAGACTCTTTGGAAGTGTGGGGGGGGGGGAGGTAAGGGAATCCCACCCCAAAGTACCTCTTTTGAGGTTTGATTCCACAAACTCAAGGTTGTGAGATACAAATCTTACCACTAGATCAAATACTACTTGTATCCATAAAGCTTCACTAATAGTATGAGCAACATCTTTATACTAGAAAGGATTTGATCGCCTACAAAGTACATTATCACCGTACCCATGAAAAATACCCTATAATTGAATTCTTACCACTAGATCAAATACTACTTGTATCCATAAAGCTTCACTAATAGTATGAGCAACATCTTTATACTAGAAAGGATTTGATCGCCTACAAAGTACATTATCACCGTACCCATGAAAAATACCCTATAGTTGAATGGAAGCTATATGGACATGCTGCCGAATCAACAACATCCAAGTATGAAAACATGATAGAGCAGTTTCGAGAGGGACGAAACCACGAGACATTATCTACAATTTCCAATATGTGTTCTTATACACTCCCTAACCGCAAAATGAGATATTCGATCGGTATGCATGATTCGCAAGACTAGATGCTCACCATAAATAATACTACCTCCGTTTCTTTTTAATCTACACACTTTCCTTTTTGGTCTGTTTTTTTTAATCTAGACACTGTTGTTTTTTCTATTTTTGGTAACATGTCACGTCTACTTTCTCCTCTTTTTCCACCAATGTCATCCACTTTTTAATATTTTAACCCACTTTTTAGTTTCTCTCTCTCACTTTTCAGTTTCTCTCTCCACCTTTTTAGTTTATCTCTCATACTTTTGCACTTTCTCCTTGGTTCTCTCCTCCAAAGTGAAGTGAGTAAATTAAAAAGAAACGGAGGTAGTATCACATAATAATCTATTACTCCATCCGTTCCATAATATAGTGCTTATTTCCTTTTTGCACGGTCTCCAAGATATACCTTTGACCATCAATATCTTCAATTCCGTATTATTGAAAAATATAAAAAGTTGATATTATGAAAGTACACATTAAGGCGAACCTAACAAGATCATACATGAATATGTTTTTTGTATATATTAATGAGAATATTTGGTCAAATATTTTAAAGTTTGACCTTAAGAGAGAGAAACAAGCACTATATTATGGGACGGAGGCAGTAGAACTTAGAAGTATATAAACTTCTACTTCCTCCATTTTTTACTACTTGCAAGTTGCAACTTGCTTTTCATACTTCTCAATTTTCACAAGAATTAAGGTAAGTGGAACATATCATGATTTGTGTTTAATGTTAAAATTCTGTCGGAGATAACTTGGTTTTTCTTTTTTCCTTTAACAAAAAGCGCATTAATATTTGTACCGTTTTTTCACCAGGTATCCTTGAGGTTTCACGAAATGCACCAGGTACGGAGGTACTCCACTTGTTTCCGAAATGCACCAGATGTTCTAGTGGTTTAGTCGTTTAGATAAAATGCACCAAATGTCGTACCCTTAATGACTAACGGCGTTAAGTTTTCGTTAGGTTTACATAACTAATTCACTTTCTTTCTTTTACCCAAGCTTTTTCTCTTTTTTTTTTTTGGTAATTACCCAAGCTATTTCTCTTCTCTTCTGTTCTGGGCCACCCACCCCAAACCACCCTTGCACCACCCACCACCTTCTCTTTCTTCCTCTCTATCCTCTGCACCTACCGCCCTACACCACCCCTACACCACCCACCACCTTCTCCTTCCTCATCTCTTTTTCGGTTTCGATTTGGCTCAAGTTCTATAATTATTAAAGTCGATTTCTTTCTCCTTTAATTTCCTTATTTAGTGGTTTTGATCTCCTCCTTTAATTTCAGTCTTTAATTATGGATCATCTTTTTTTCTTCACCTTCCTTTTCGTTTTATGCCCTCTTCTCTTTGTTCTCCTTTCTTCTTGAAATTCAGATTTTGTTGTGCATTTATGAGTGTTCGCTTTTAATTCATATAAATTGGATTGCTTTAGGTGAATATTTGACACTAGGGGTGCTAATCGAGCGAGTCGATCGCGAGCTGGGGTCTGCTCGACTCGACTCGAAAATCGACCGACTCGTGCTCGACTCGACTCGACTCGACTCGAAACTCGTCGAGCACAAAATTTCCTAGCTCGACTCGTGCTCGATAAGAATTATTGATGCTCGACTCGACTCGAGTACTCGACTCGAGCTCGTTAAGCTCGACTCGGCTCGACTGATCGACTCGAACTCGTTAAGCTCGACTAGACTTGGGCTCATTATGCTCAACCCAACACAAGCCCATCAAGCTCAACCCAAACTCTCAAGTGTCATCCTTCCCTTTTATAAAGAAAAGAAGCTTTGGTTTTTAGTTTTCAACCAATGTGGGACTTTTGTTTAAGCCACCATCTTTTTATAAAGTAAAATAGGCTTTGATTTTTTGTCTTTCTACCAATGTGGGATAAGTTTTATGCATTGTTTCTCCCTCCCCCTTTCCAACTTATTTACCTTACTTTCTTTTTAAGTATATTTTTTTCATTCTCATTTCAACAATTTATATAAAAAATTTTAACGAGTTGCTTGTGAGCTTATCGAGTCGAGTTGGAGCTTGCTCAACTCGACTCGTTAAGGTCTCGAGTCGATCACGAACTCGAGTCGAGCAAATTCGAGTCGAGCGTTGATCGAGTATTGACCGAGTCGATCACGAGCTGCTCGCAAGCTGCTCAACTCGATTAGCACCCCTATTTATACTAGTTGGATAGGTAGAGTTAGAATAGGACTAGGAAACTAAAAGATGGATTTAACGAAAAAGATAAACTAATCTAGCTAAGATCTAGCTAATATTTATGGTCATCTAACTAAGATTAGGGAAAGATATAAGTTATCCAACAAAACAAAATTCTATAAGGTTAAATAATTAAAAAGATAAGTAAAGATAAAAGTAACCAAAACTTAGCTTGATAAGCTTGCGGCTCACGGCGTGAGATTTGCCACCGCAAATTTTTTTTTTTTTCCTTTTATTTCTTTTCCTTTTGTAAATTTTTTTTTTCTTTAAAACATTTTTAAAAATCTTGTTTTAAACAATGTACTTGGATTAGAAAACTAATAAACTTAGGCCCAAAACCATTTGGGTTTAGAATTTTATTTTAAATACTCGTAATCTTTTATAAAAGTCTTTTTAAAAGCCTTTTTAAATAAATAACAAGTCTCTTTTACTAAATAATAGTCTTTTTAATAACCAAAACTTTTCTAAAAATAAATATTAACTTACCAAAAATACGGAGTATTACAGGAAGGGGTGGGTTTCGGGGGGTGAGGTGGGGAAGGGGTGGTTTTGGAGGCTGGGGTGATGGGTGGGCGGGGGTGTGTGGGGTGGTAGCAAGGGGTGGTGGATTTAATTAACTCGGTTTAATTAGGGTTGAATTATAATTAATTCAACTAATTAACATTAATTTAGTTAATTATGGTTTATTTGAAATAATTAGGTTGATTTGCCTTTGATAGCTAATGGAAAATTTACGTCGTTAGTCATTAAGGGTATTTGGTGCATTTTATCTAAACCACAAGGGCATATGGTACAGTTCTGAAACAAGAGGGGTATCTGGTGAATTTCGTAAAACGTCAGGCGTACCTGGTGAAAAACACGTTAATTGTAATTTTTGGTAACTTGTGTTGATTATTTCAATGAAATTTACCAAGAAGGTAACAACAAATTAAATAATAAAAATATAAAGATTAGAACTAGGAACTTTTTTTGGGATACCTAAAATGAAAACAGGAACTGTTGTGACAGATGCAATTAACGAAACAATTAACAATGAACAATCGGCACAAGAATTAACGTGGTTCACTAACAATGTGTTAGCTACGTCCACAGGCAGAGGAGAAACAATTTTATTAGATTTAGGAGAGAGTACATATTACAGAATAATTAATGAGGCAGAGGCTAATAATAGGGTTTACATAGTACCCTAGTAATTAATCTAAACAGATGGACCTAAACCCGAAACTAAAACAAACCCGATATATTAAATGACATATACCTAGGTTAATCCTAGCGCCAGATAAACAATTCAAGGCATAGTTCAACATGTACTTTTACTCAAACTGAGTACAAGAATAATGTAAAGTTCTTCGCAATTTTGGGTTGAGAAAAATTAAGATAGTACTAGTGTTCTTCTCAATCCAAATGGGCTAATGACTTAACGAGTCATGGGCTTGAACCCGTATCTTAATTTTGGGAGCCTTTTAACATACAGGCTACATGCTACATGCTACATGCTACAAAAAATCTCTTCTCTGTTCTCTCACTATCCGTTACAAGTTACAACAGCAAGAATCGAAGGCGGGAGAGGCAAAAGAAATGTCATCCAAAAACCAAAACCCTAGAAAATGGCGGTACACTTGGGAAGCTCAATCTCACCTTCCTCTTCTCAAACTCTTCATCTTCTCCCCAGAAATTAATCCAATCACTCACTGCAATCATCTCAATGTCGCTTTAATCTTCGAAAAATCACTCATCACTTTAACTTGGAAGCTTCATGAATCCTCAAATTCAATCTCTCTCCAAATTCCGCTACCTAGGGTTTTGGTCGACCTCGATTCTCCGCTCAATTTCAGACCTTTAGAAGATCACGTTCAAGTTCAGATTCCTCTTCTTCTTCCTGTTGATCATCCTATTGTTTCATCTTTCATTTCTGAACTTAATTCTGATGATCAATTTGGCGCTTGTAATTCATCGCAAAGCTTCCTCGAGCCGCTTTCGATCGATTCCGGTACGATGAATTTTTGCTGATATTTCCTTCTGTTTTGTCAATTTTGATATTTTGTGACTTGTGAAATGTTTGTTGTGTTTGGAGTAGATTTCAAGGCGTTGGCGTCTAAAGGAGATGTCCACTTCTATTGCAGAAACTGTGATTATAAGCTTACTAAGCGCTCTATTAGGTACTTGTTGATTTCATTTCTTCAGTATTTGATGTTGTGCATACCTTGTTCGTGTCGAAAGAAATTATTGGTGGCTCAATTGCTTGATTTTCTTCACAATAGTTGAATTGTTTGCTGTATCGATGTCTTGATTATTGTTCTTTTTTATCTTGAGAATTGCTTCTCTTGCGAACTAGTAGATGTATTTTCAACAGCTGATTGCAATCACTTTGAGTTGCAAAGCAAAATGTGAAGGCTGTGGAAGGATTACACTGTCATTGAAAGAATGTATACGAATTGTTCTATTATGTAGTTTGTACGTAGGGAGTTAAACCTCGGAAGAAGTATGAGTTGTTTCTGGTGAAACATATTGATTTTATTAGTCATGGTTTCAAAGTATAGTATGCGTAAATGATTCTGACAATGTATAAATTACTAAAATGCATTTAAGATGTGATTCTTGTATTGTTGCTGGCTTTCCATGTCAAATTAGTGTCTTTTTACTTAATAGTTTCAGCCAACAAAATATTTAGCTTGTGTCTTGATCATCTCTAGTGTTTCATGAACATTATGTTCTTTGCTGCATGTCTTTATTGGAATTTCGTAAATGACTTAGTTAGTCCTTATAAATCCAGTTCAAGAAAGTTATTGATCTTTCCTCACATTATTTTAGGTCTCTGTTTCTTCAATGTTGCTTTAAACATCTTAATTATCTTTAAGTACATGCTGCTTTCTGTTGTAAGTTGTAACTACATCCACTTGAGATTCTTCATCTATTCTCATGTGAATACAGGTGTCTAGTGGACTTGCCTTCTGTTAACTGGACTGATGTAGCTGACAATTGGTTTGGGACTTGTTGTTGCTCTTTTGGAGGGATAAGTGAGAAGCTTGTGGCAAAATATGTCAAATCCTATCGGTGTGCGGAGGGTACATGCCTGTTAACTACTGCATCTGTCATTCTTTGCAAGGATGACATTGCAGGGTTCAAGTCTCGGGAGGTAGATTTGAATAATAGTGGTGATAACGAGGGCTCCGTTGACATCCCTTGTAAACCTAATAATGATTCTTCCCCAAAACATGGCTCAGAAAGTATCCCGACAGAAAATAATTCTATGACCAGAGAATCCATAGAACCTGCTGATGACCAGAGAAAGAGTCCATCTTGTCCTCTTCCAAGGGTTGGTTCTGCTACAGATGATGAAATTGCACATAGCTGTTGTGAACATGATGCTTTAGGGTCGGGTCAAATTATTAACGAACCTGTTGCTCTTCAAACTGACCAAAAGTCATTCCTTAACTGTTATCTTGGAAATGCTTTTTATTCAGATCAGATGGTCTTTCAAAAGATATTGAATGGATTGATTTTGCATGTCCTCAGTGCTCCTTCACATTAGGTGCATACCCATGCAGTGATGGTAGTGAACCATTAGATGGTGGTATTCGGCTGCTTAAATGTTACATCTCGATTTCACCTCCCTCAAAGTCATCGGATGACTTGTTCAGGTAATTTATTGATACTCTCTACTGACATTCTATCTTTATATAATCTATATAACTACAAGTGTACAGTTACTTATTTGGCTCTTGTGAACAGTAAATACACATTGGAGAGAATGTTCACTTGTCAACTCCTGGAGAGTGCTAAAGATGAACTGTCCTTCCGCTCTGTGGTTAAGGATCTGAAGACAAAGTCTTCTCTGGTGCATATAGTTCTGCTTAATCCCAACTCATGGTGCTGTAGTGGTTATTGTTCAGAAGATACTGTGGAACCCTTTGTAAAGATCAATCTGCACCCTGTTGTTAAGGTGCTTTTTTCTCAATGCTATGACAAGCCCGACTCTATACCCAGGTCAGTTCATCTTGACACACTTGCTAGTAGCCCTTCTCTGTTACCAGTTTTTTTTTCCTGGTTTCTTTTAGTCATCTCTTCTAGATGGTCAATGTATTTGGGTCTGCAAAGAAACGAATCAAATTTTAATATGTTTCAGCTGAGATTGGTAATGGCTTGAGTTCAAATGGTTTGTGCTCCAAGCTCTCGATTGAGCTCCAGCCGGAGCTTGAGCAGAGCTTTTATCACATATCCACATTTGTATGGTGTAACTTGTATCCTTTGAAATATTTCTTAAGATACCAGAATAATAATTACAAAATTGAGTTTATCCAAGCTTAACTGAGTCTTTAAAAGACTTATGAACACGAACAAGCTGCTCGCACAGAAGATCAACAAGTCGAACATGAAATTTTCAATGTCTGCTCAATTGCTACTTGGGAAGAAAATTTGGACTGAGTTTCTATCGTTAGTTTTTAAGCTTTGCGTTAACATATAAGTTTATTCACGGCTTCTATGCATAGTTGTGTGAATATTGTCGAATTATACCTCTTACATCCAAGTTAGTGACATTGTAGTATTTTATTCCCCTGCTTAATACTGCTCACGTCGCTATAGTTCAACTGAAAGAAAGTTTCTTGCAGAATTAACCAAGAATGGGAAACAAAACACCGAGCTGAGGAGATCTATATGTTGACATATGTAATTAGGGAGCTTGTAAAGTCAGTCGAGGAAGCGACATCCTTTTTTCCACCGTCATTTAGCTCCTCGCCCGGCTTTCTATTGTCCTCCATTCCAAGATAATTGTCCAGATACAGAGTTGAGTTGTCCTTCCTCTCAAATGATCTTCATATTTAGATATGGAGTTAAGAGCTCGTTGCATCACAGAGTGTTTTGGCATTTTGACAGTATGTATTAGCATGTAGTGGTGTGTCCAGAGCTAGCATATTAGTAGCATTTTAGCCTTTTTTTTGGCGGTATGTAGTAGGAATCATGTTAGTGGTGTTTTGCGGAATTAGCAACTTAGCATGGTAGTATGGTCATTTGAGTATACCATATTTTTTGAGTGAATGGTAAATAGTCATGGCCACTGGAGTTTATAGCACGGCATTCATGTATTATGTATATAAAGATGGATGAATTATCAAGTCTTTACCCTTTCAAGTACATTATGTTGTGGGAATATGCGACAACTATTTAAGCTCATGCATAAATATATTCAGCTAAAATGAAAGGTAATTATTCAATTTCAGAAACTTTTTTATTAATTTTTTTAATTTTTTTATTACAGAACCTATAAAAAGGCAACGAAAGAAACAATACAGAAAACAAAAGTGCTGGTACGTTTAGTCATTAGTGGTGACCGCCACCAGGTAGCTTGTCCTTAATCTTGTCCATAATTCCTTTCTTTTCAGGCTGTTCATAGCCAGTGTGAGTTTGACCAAATCCAGGAGTTGTGGTGGTAGTAGTGCCATACTCATCCTTCTTGTGCCCACCACCAGGTAGTTTTTCCTTAATCTTCTGCTTCAAACTTTTCTTCCTCCTTCCCCCTTGTCCGTCATCCTCCGACTGCAATTTCCGTCATGTTTATAAGTACATAGTAATTATGTATAGCACCTTCTTATAGTATAGTACAGACCTGACAAAACTAATTCGATTTTTATATAGTTTGTCTTTAAACTCGAATCAATAATAGGCAAGATGATTTCTGATTTCATCCAGAGTGAAATTCATTCTTCACAACCAATATGATTTTTTTTTTGAATAGACCAATATGAATTATTTTTTAAAAATTGTACATTCATCATAGAGGTTTCATTCCTCTGTTTTTTCTAATATCTACCCTTTATTATTCAAGTGGTCAAAACTAATAATTTTTTACTATCTTATAAATCTGCATATAACTAAAACCTTGTTAGAATTTTAAGAATGTGAAAATTCAATAGTCAAACATGCATTTTAGACCATGATATCATGAGTGTAGCAAATGTTAGTAGCATATTTTTTTTGAAACCCGGCCGCAAATGAGTAGCTTACTCTCTTAATTATTATCTTATATAATAACCTTAAAAGGAAACCACCCACATATCCTTAATTAATTTTCATGACCACTCCCAAGCCATAAATTAGCTACGTCTTCATATAATGATTCAATATGCAACATCTTGATACACTATGGGTATGGACTAACAAAAAAAATTAAATTGTCATGAACAAAAACAAATGTTCATATAAAGAACTTGGGAGCCTCACCATCCGACACAAAATTTGATATGATCGATCAATAATTTTAATTGTTTGATTTTATGTACTCGAAGCATACTATAAACTATTTCATCATTCTCTTAATAAAAACTCATATGAAACCGAAATATGATTAAAAGGGGTAAGGTTGGGAAAAATAAATCTTACAGAGCTAGAACTGGAGCTCCCAGAGCGGTGGAGCATACCAGTGAGACCACTTTCATGGGGCTTCTGATGCTGTAATTGTTGTGCATGTCCACCACCCATACCCACACCTGTGTCATAGCGTGCCTGTGCCCGTGCCGTAACCAGTTCCAGTTCCGGTGCCACTTCCCGGGGTTCCGTAACCGGTGCCCATGGTAGAATCATAACCAGCAGCACCAGTAACTGGATTTCCTCCATGCCGACCAGCTTCTGTGTCATATGAACCCATGGTGCCTGGGTACTGAACAGGGTTCCCGTATTCGTCAGTTTGACGAACTGGGTTTCCATACTCATCTCTCAAGTGTTCCATTTTTCTACTGGATCCAAGAACCAATTTTTTTTCTCTTTTTTCTTCTCGTTTTAGGAAGCTCAAATTTGCTAGAAGTATTACTTTTTGTTGTTCACTTTGGACTTGGGTGCTTGATGAAGACAAGCGCCTGACTCCCATGCATTTATACATGAGATTTGGATATGTTTAGAAGAAAGAATGCTCACGTGCATGGCATGCGTAGTATACACATACTTATGTTTAGCTGTGATGCTGACACGTTGGTTTCTATGGGGTTTCTGGCTCCATGATGAGGTGACACGTATGCCAATCCTTGGACCCAGTGGTTGATACTAGTTTCCGAATTATTTTAAAGTAATGTACTATCCAACTTTTAAATATAATTAATCGAATTTATTTTAAAAGTCATAGTATATAGTATCTTTTTTAAGGATGTTTATTTATTTTAATAAAGTAAGTTTTATTTATTATGATATATGATCTTTTTTCAACTTTTTTAAAAAAATATATAGGATCTTTTTTCCAACTTTTTTTAATGCATTTTGAATTTTATCACCTTATATATTTTTATTTTTATTTTATTACCTTATATTGTTTGGCTTGCTAAATGTTTCAAATCGTTTAGAAATAGTTGCAATTTTATTTTTTGACGTTGTTTATGGTTTTAAACATTACTTTAAAATTTTTTTAATATTGTTTTAAAATGATAGATTATTTAAGATTTTTATGATATCATTTATTTTAATTTTTTAATTGTTAAGTTGCGTTTAGTGTTTAGGAACGTTTTTAATATATTTATATAGATATATTTTATTATCAATAAGTAAGAATTATAAAAAGTTAATATTAAAAAAATATACATTGCGCCGAATCTAACAAAGATCCCATAAAACTATGTTAAAATATAAATTACTAAAGGCAATCCTAAGTGCAAGATGTAAATAGTAAGCTTTATATGGAAATGATCTATTATTTCTAACAAAGAGCCTATGACCGTGTTGAACCGTTTTCCACTAGTTTTTAAGGTGAAATGACACTCTGATTGATGTAACATGGCCACATGGTGAAGACTGAAGAAGATGAAGTTCATGAAACGGAGTCCAAAGCCTAATACTTACTCAGTTCTTTTCTATTGCAATGATGGAAATTTAAAACTATTCATGCACCCACCACCCTTTCATTATCTCTTGTGATTTTTACGTAAGGAAAAATATAGTCGTGGGGTTTTTTAGATTCGTTTGAAATATACTTTCAAAATATCAAATTTTTATAATTTTTACTAAAAATTAATTAAAGATATTAATAGTTAAAGTTATGCGTTAGCGACGTGAAAGCTCGATTGTTCTGATAGAAAAAAAAACGGAGGAAGTACTATTCAATTTAATGATATCAAAGGGCAAATATAGATTTATGTATATTAGACTTTAATTTAGATTAGGAAACTGAGAAACTAACAAGGTATACTCCAAATGGAGAGTATAGTAAAAGGCGAAGACAAGGGGTAGGTCATAGCATAGGTGGATAGAGAAATTTACGTTCGTCAATCGTCACAAGGATATGTTTTCTTCAACAATCCAGTGACTCATTGGAACAAACCCTTCTGTTTTTTAACCAAGATTTGTATCTGCATACAATTTTGTGTACAAACAATCAAGATTCAAGATCATTACAGATTTCCCAACTATAGTTTGACCTTGCTTGGTACTACAACATGGTAAAGGAAACAAAGAAAATAGAAAAAAAGGCCAACAAATTAAACCGTAAAGAATTAATTGATGAACTAAATTAGTCCAAAAATTAACTCTTACATCTTGGAATCATTTAAATGCCCAACATTATTAAACTAAATGTGATAAACTGATCAAAATAAAATTGGTTACATGTAAAATCCTCATTAAGAATAACGTAAAACCATGCAACTCGCTACAAATCCACAAGACTTGTTTCACCGAGCTTATTGGGGAGCAGTGAGACGACGACCATCAAGCAACAGATCAGGGGTATGTTGTATGAGAGGAAAGTCTTCTATTGAAGTTACCGCACATCAATCTGATAAGTGGGGGCAATTCCTAATACTCAATTCCTGGTGAGCATTGACATTCGGAAAGCCCTCTGGAAGGGCCAACAAATTAGGACAATTGTGAATAAGTATCTTACGAAGCATGACAAAATGCTGCAAGCCGTCGGGAAGCTGGCTCAAACTGTCACAGCCAGAAATACATAGATATCGCAGAGAAGTTGCAGCTGATTGAATTCCATCTGGTAGACGCCTCAGCCGCGGAATTCCAATGATGGCTAATGATTGAAGCTTTTGAAAGCCACTCAGACATTCATTTTCCTCTAAGTCCAGAGCTTCACAATTAGAAATCACCAAATCCTCAAGTAGAGCAAGTGACTTAATATTGTTTGGAAGCCTAGTTAACAATGGGCAATTTTGGATGTACAAACGACGAATGGAAGTGAGGTTTCCAACATCACCATCATCCCATAGTGATACTAATCCCTTACAATTGTAGATCCATAAGAAACGAAGAGAACGTAATCTGTTAAATTTGGTGCCAACCAAACTTGTCTGACATGTAGTGATGACAAAGTACCTCACGTTTAGCAACCTGTATATCTTCTTGGGCAACTCTTCTAGTTGCTCACAGTTGTAAAGATCCAAGGTTTGTAAGTTCAGTAAATTGCATATTGTATCAGGAAGTGATTTTAGGAGAGTATTGTTTGATAGCTTAAGCCCTCTTAAGTGCTTCAAATTCCCAATAGACCTCGGTAACTCTTCTAATTGACTGTCCCCAATTTCCAAGATGCGTAAGCAACTGAAATTGGATATGACCCCTTCAAGAAAGGATCGACTTACATGATTCATTCGATAACCAAACCTAAATGTTCGGGCCTTTTTTGCTATGAGAAGGTCTCTAGGGAACTCCTTATCCCTGATACTATCAGGTGTCTCATATCCCCAAATGATGTGCTTTGTTAATTCTGAAACATGTAACTCGTTACATGTTACAAAAGCTAACTCGTCCCCCAGAATATCTACAGCTAGATCATGCAGAAGATCATGTATGTTACAGGCAAATATCGTTTCATTGAACTCAAATGTCGGTTGCTCAAGAAGGGATCTTGATACCAAATTCATCGCATTTGCGTATCCACAAGCTTCAATGTCGTCTTTTCCATCTTGAAGTTTCAACAATCCATGTGCATTCCACAGATAAGTCAATAGTGTTGGATAAAGTTCAGTGCCCTTTGCTATTAGTGCGCAATAGACAAAACAAGGTTTCAGATGGGATGGAAGTTTGTCATAGCTTAATCTCAACAGTTGCAGTACTTTGTTGTTTTGTCCGTGCAGGTTTGTAACACTATCTGCATTATTAATACGTTGCCACTCCCCTTCATCCCTAACCCTCCGTAAGAGACTACCTATACTTTTAACAACAAGTGGAACCCCTGCACATTTCTCAACAATTGACCTTCCGATTTCATTGAGATTAGGATATTTATTTTTTTCACCTTCCATGAATGCTAATTGGTTAAAAATTGACCAGCAAACATCATCTGGAAGCCTATCCAAATCATACGGTGTAATTGTCTGAGAAACTGAAGCAACTTGTGCGCTTCTTGTAGTGATCAAAATGATACTTCCTACTTTCCCACCCTCAAAAATGCTCTTCAAATCTGTCCATTCGGAAGTATCATCCAACCATACATCATCCAGTACAAGAAAATACTTCTTTCCATTCAATAAATTTTGAAGCTTTTGCACTAATTGCTCTAGTGTGAGATTAGATGTGACATCATTACTAGCTTGATTTATAATGTTTTCTAATAACTTACTTACGTTAAACTTATGTGAGACACAAGCCCACAATTTCATATCAAATTGATCATCAGGCAAATCATTATATACTAATTTAGCTAATGTAGTTTTTCCAATCCCACCCATCCCAACTACAGGTAATACACAAGGACATGTAACAGCCTTACCATGAGCCAACAACCTAGTAATAACTTCTTTTTTAGCCTCATCTCTTCCAACAATAGCTGATTTATTCAGATATGAACAATCATTAAAAAGATCTCTTTCAACAATTGGGACTTCAACGGGATTTTCCGTTAACCCAAAGTCATTTTTCTTAGCTACCACACTCGCAAGCTTTTCACGAAGATATTTTTATGTTGTGACTCAAATGAAAGCGAGTAATGAGAGGATTTGAGGAAGGGGAAAGATAGTACCTAAGTTGGGGGAGAAAGTGGCCTTTGTTGACACTTCGTCGCAAAGCGTCATAGGCTACTTCATCCAAGAGGTCATCTAACTCATAAAAAACACTCTTGAGATCAGTTAGCCAAACCTTGATGGCATGACTAGCATACTGTTTCGCCTCAGCATCTTGAAGAACAGCGCAAATAGCAGAGAGATTGTCATGTATGGTCTTGACATCTTTTTTAACAGACTTGGCTGATTTTATTCTTTCCGTAATATCATTCAAGGCAAGATCAAGAGGGAAGGAAACTAGCTTTTCTAGAATGGATGTTGCAAGAGGCAAAATAATGGCTTCTGCCATTTTCTTCAAAGATTAGTAAATGGTATGTAGATTGCAAATGAGAAGGGGTCGTTAAATAATTGATGCATCATAAATTTATTACCACAAGGGCGATTTTTTTCATCCATACATTTTAAGTGGTCCCTATATTCTATATGAAGTACTGTTTTATCTTGACCCACAACAGCTAACATTATTGAAGGCAACTTGGGTGAATTATGCCACCAGCTTTCTCCCGACGACTCTCCCATTAATTTCAAAGGCCAATGGGGTAGGACTGTAGGAGGAATGATAAATCACTTTCCAATATGCTTTCCAATATGCTTGCCGTGTCTGCTGTCCCAGGAGGCCAAGACTCTTATTTTCCACTTTTCTTCTTTTACAAGGATCTACCTTTTCACTAAATCAATTAATGACATTGTAATTTGTATTGATTATAAATTGTAAAACAACTATTATTTTTAAAACAGGAAAAGACCAACTGCTATATATTTTCATGTTCTACAAATAAAGACTAATATTGAGGGATTTTTATATGCGTCAATTTTAAGTTTATTTCTCTCCTTTCACAAAAAAAAGTTTATTTCTCTATTTCAAAGAAATATCTTGTTTTTCACCCATTTTATTACCAAAAGATACTTCCTCCATTTTCTTAGGTATACCATAAGCTCTTTGCACTAGGGATGGGCGTGGGTCGGGGCCCTTACTGAGGCTTCTCTTGGACCCGGCCCTAATTTAAGTGCAGGTCCAACTTTTCTGACCCTGGGGTCGGATTCGAGTCCAAATGATTTTTTAGGATCCGAGTCTTGATATTCTGGACCCAAACCCGACCCTTGGATCCTAAAAATATTAAATATATAAGTTTTACCTTTTTATTTAAAAAAAAAACTGATTTCATAAAGGACTTAAACCAAAACGTTGAAAACCTATTTCGAAAATTCCTAAATTCATATTGTAAATCAACTACAGAATTCCGCATTCGTTATTGGACATTTTACGTAAGAACCTCTAATATAATTGTTGGGATTAAAGTTGGAAAAAGGGGGAAGAGGCGCCCGATTGGGTCGGGCGCGGCCGCCCGATCGGGCGGGCTACTTTTCGTAGTCGCTGTTGGCGCCCGATCGGGCGGGGTTAGCCCGATCTGGCGACCTCAGTTGGCCTTGGAGTTTTGGTCTCGGGCTCGATCGGGCGAAGGCCCTTTTTGCCGGTTTTCGATTTTTTCCTTTATTTCCTTGGATCCCTCTTGTAACCCCTTCTTAATTACGTAGTTTAAAAGTGTTAATCATCCTTTTATGATGGTTTTATCTTCTCCATTATTCCCATTGATGATGGGAGTTTTATTCTCCATTATCTTTTGTTTATTGGGATTGATTATGATCATTGGATTCCTTGGGGTCCTTTGATTTCCTTTGGAGGTTACTTCTTCTCCTTCACTCCTTTAAATATAATTCCTTTTTTTCTGATTTTGTTAATCATCTTTCTCTTATTCCTTTCTTCATGATTTTTGGGCATAAGTTCTAGTAACTCCATCTCATACCCAAGAGTGCCATTGTGTGGTGAGAGTTGTGTAAACCTTAGGGAACGAATTGGTGAGTACAATTGTGCACCCCGGTTGCACCGAATCTCGTTTTCAAGGCAGTGGTTTGTTTACCACGGCACAACAAATTCAAATTTCTTGTTCTTCATTTTAGCCTTGAAAACCTTTTAATACAACAATAATTTAGTAAGAGAGGTCACAAGAACTTCTAATATAATTGAGTAGGGGTTTGATTGTTATGTTTCTTTGTTAGTGCGTTAAACACTTTTCCCGTAGCTTATGTGAAGTTGCTTCTTATCCCTAAGTATGGCAGATCAGTTCACATACTGGAAAATATGCAACCTATTTTGTGTTTGTTTGTGAGATAGATGAGGCTGGGCTTGAACCATGGACCCGAACCATAGGGTGCAGGTCAGGGTCCAATTTTCCGGGACCCTTAGGATCCGGGTTTGGGTCTGAGTCTGCAAAAAAAAAAAATTAGGGTGTAGGTCTAGGGTCCAACTAGACCCGACCCAGACCTGACCCTTGCCCATCCCTACTTTGCACTATATTTTAAAAGTATATATCGAGACGAATCCAACGAGATTCCATGCAAGGAAATATCTTTTAAAAAGTTTAAGTATGAATAATGCAAGATGGGGTCAAATAATTGTACTTCCTCCGTTTTTTTACCCGCAAAGCACTTTTCTAAAGGGGAAATAATTAATTACTTTGCAACACTTTTTATTTTTCTTTTCCTTTCTTTCTATCTCTCTCCAATCACATGGGGCCTCTCTTTTTTTTCCTCTCTATCATACCCAAAAATTACATTGGATTTGATGGAAAAAAAGTGTTGCGAAAGTAAAAAAAACGGAGGAAGTATATTGCATGGTTCGATATCAATCTAAATTCGTACTCCTTAAATAATTTATGTGCAACGAATATTATCAAGCTTTGTAATTAGTTTCATATCCCTTTTCAAATTTCATAAGCAAACTTCGTCGACGACAATAACTCAATAGTCATTCATGTAACCCAGTTTTGAGGGAAGAAATAAAAAAAGACAATCATACAACAATGGGTGTAGATCACAATATATTAGCGTGTAAAAAGACAAAGTTTATTATGCTCGAAAAGTGTAATATATTTCCACTAATATCACAAGGTACACGCCCTTATATAGAGATAACCTTATAATTTGACCATTCTACAAAAAAAGAGTGCAAAATTAGTGATACGGGGGATTCAATCTATTCCGGCTAAAATTTCGGGACTAAATTGCACAAATTGTCAAAGTGGCGAGCTTAACTTGCCACATGAAAGATTGTCATTAAATTTGTTTGATGAGAGTTAATATCACGATAGAAAAAAAGGGGAATGTACATTATATGCATAATTTTTGTGGGTAAAATTATAGTTAAATGTAATAGAATAATATGATTAATTTTTTTTTTTAATCTTTAAACTATAAAAACATCGGTGATTTTACTCTAATTGAAACTTATCGATTATATTGCATAATTAGTTTGCATGAGAAAAAAAGCATGGGTTTGCATTTCCTTAGACCTTTTTTTCTTGCCGAGTCTATTTCATGCTAATAGATGGAGGAGATGACCCTATTTCTTCAATAGTCGAGAGTACATATCCCGACCTACAGAATCAGATATGGGAAGCAAAATATTTTACGGAGCGAGATATTCTTGCTCCAACTAATGAAAATTGCCTACATGGTTAATGAGCATGTATTGTTTCGCTTGCCGGTGAAGATTGAACTAATCGAGTTAAGATGCATTTCGATCGAGGAAGGGAATTTTGGAGTTCATGAGATGTATTCTCTTGAATTTCTAGATTGAAGGTAGGGACACTAGGTGATGCTCCAAAGGAATATTGACCGGACTATGGGTTGTAATGGTATCGGAGGTTAGTTGTCAAGCATCTTGGCAATCGCATTATTGAAATTTGTTGTTGTGTTCGGCAGGTTATGTGGGGGACAAAGTTTTCATTCCCATAATGAGTTACATAGTTACACCATCGGACGCAACAAAATTCCGATAAAATTCTAGAGAAAGACAGTTTCCATTGGTCGTATGTTTTGCAATGACGATAAATAAAAGCGCCAAGGACAATATCTAGCTCACGTTGGATTATATCTCCCTCGGCCATTTAGCCATGGACAATTCCATGTTGTTGTATCAAGAGTTACAAGCAAAAAGGGTTTGAAGATTTTAATCTGTGATAAAGAGCGTGAGGACTCAAATGTTACTACAAATGTAGTGTATAAGGAAGTATTTCAGAATGTGTAATAAGTAATATGAAAACTTTTAATTTATGTGCTTAGTTTTTCTTTCAATGTGTTCATATAGTCACTCCCATGATTGTTATATCGTCTACTTTTGTTGCATATTATACAATAACTTCGTTGTTTATAATTATAGTTTTTCTTTCAATGTGTTATATAGTCACTCACAATTGTTATATCGTCTACTTTGTTGCATATTATACGATAACTTCGTTTTTTATAATTATATGTGACTTCGTTTGTTTTATTTATGTCACATTAAATACTTATTTAAACTTTTTTTTTTAAATGAACGCACACAATTAACCTAAAGTGTATTTTTACACTGGTTTTTAACCTAGTTAATCTATATTCTATATACTGTTTTATCTTGACCCACAACAGCTAACATTATTGAACGCAACTTGGTGATTTATGCCACCAGCTTTCTCCTAACTCTTTACTCTCCCATTAATTTTAAAGGCCAATGGGGTAGGATCGTAGGAGGAATGATAAATCACTTTCCAATATGCTTGCCGGTCTGCTGTCCCAGGAGGCCAAGACTCATATTTTCCACTTTTCCTCTTTTACAAGGATCTACTTTTTCACTATATCAATTAATGACATTGCAATTTGTATTGATTATAAATTGTAAAACAATTATTATTTTTAAAAAAGGAAAAGACTAACTGCTATATATTTTCATGTTCTACAAATAGAGACTAATATTGAGGTATTTTTATGTACTTCAATTTTAAGTTTATTTCTCTCCTTTCAAAAAAAAAAAGTTTATTTCTCTATTTCAAAGAAATATCTTGTTTTTCACATACTTTATTACCAAAAGATACTTCCTCCATTTTTTTTAGGTATACCATATGCTCTTTGCACGTTTTGCTGACCCATAACTTTGAACTATTATATCTTTAATAAGGTATAAATAAAAATTCTAAAAAGTTTATATTTTGAAAGTATATATCGAGACGAATCCAACGAGATTCCATGCGAGACAATATCTTTTAAAAAATTTATGTATGAATAATACAAGATGGGGTCAAATAGGATTTGCGAATATCGTCAAAAGTCAAAATGGTAAAACTAAAAAACTGAGGAAATATCTATCTGGCTTAAGTCATTTGGCTTAAGTTCGGGCAAGACAAGAATTAGTTAAGTTATTGCTATGTATTTTTATTATTGTTAAATGTGTAACGTAATTATATATTTATGTGTAGTTGTTATTATTTAATGCAACATTTCATTATTAGTATTTTCTATGATTAAATTACCAAAATTGATAGTATTATCCAATTTAGAATACGATTAATTATCAAATTATAGTATATCTTAATTAAATACGATACTAAATTATATTAAAGATATTAAAAACTGTAATATGGGATCATCCATTGGGTATACTCTTAACATTCATTGTGCGGTCCATTATATCAATCCTACTTTCCCGACTTTAGCTCTTCATTGCCTTTGTCATACTTCCTCCATTTAGATATAATTGCACCATTTGCATAGTGTTTACCATCCACATCTTACACTTTGATTGTCTTTAGTTATGTATATTTTAGGAAAACATAGTCATACGAGATCTTGTTAGATTCGTCTCATTGTATATATTTTTAATATCAACTTTTATAGCTTTTACTTATTGGTAATTAAAGATATCAATGTTTTCAACCATTGAATCTATGACGTGAAAACATGAAATAAAGACAACTATTTCTAAACGGGAAGTATATCGCTCCTTTCGCAACCATGGACCCCTCATACTCTACAGGAAAGTGGGTAAACTAAAAAACATCGGTGGAAGTAAGTAATTGTTTTTCCCTGAAATTGCTTAGGGAAAAAAATTAACTTCCAATTAGTGTAAACACTCTTGACGACGCTAGACCCGTCGTCCCACTACGATGTCACAACCATTAAGTGTCACGAGTATGCTCCTAATAAGACGATATTATAACCCTTAATAATCAGTATTTTATATGTTTATATGAGATAAATAGTTAAAAAAAACCTAAGTTTAACAAACATCTTTATACACAAAAAATCTCATATAGTAAAAAGTTATAAAATAATTTTTTATTTAGATTTCATTTAGTAGTATTACACAAATCTAATCTAATGATTATGAATTGATTACTTGGAGCAGGGGGTCCATGGTAGCGAGATGAGTGATATATTTCTGAGGGATGATGGTACGTGTCGTTATGCGTACAAATTAAAAACCTTATTTCATCCACATTAGTATTATTTAAGTTTAGTACAGCGATAAATAAGGGGTCGATCCCACGGAGAAGTTTATATATTCCTAAAATCCAAGTTCAACTAATTAGGAGAATCTTACTAGTTTATATGTCATTAACTAATATGTACATATTTACATTGATTTGGGGGGGTTTATAAGATGATATTAAAAATCTAAATACTATTAAAGATAAATCTAGCCTAATATTTACAAGTGATGACAAACAATCCCATTCTTAAGCTCATATTTCTTTTAGAAATTTACAAACTTCAAACCTTGATTATATTTCCAATTTCATAAATCCAAGATTCAATTAGATAGATTAATTGTAGGAATTCAAGTAACCAAACTCCCCTATACTTCCTTACTTTTAATCAACGTTGAACTAAGCCTAACATTGATTCTAAACTAATCTAATCACTACAAGTATTTCGCAACTTACAATGATTAAACTAGAAGCATTATAGAATTAGAAATACATCATTAATCCCTAGTTTAATCTAAACATATCATATCTTTATGTTTAAATAACTAGTCCAAGTTATATTCTAGTTTGAACTTAAAACCATCTTTGCAGGCTTAAATTAAACTAGTTGCTACTTGTTGTTATACAATTTAGACTAAGCTTAATCATATAACTAGCAAAAGATTTCAACTTTATACATAATAAGATAACAAACTAGGCATAATATTGAAATCTAAAACATACAAACAAATATAACTCATGTATCAAAGATCAAATAATGTCGAATTTCAACTAACATTCAACCATTCAATCCAAACTATTATTCAATAATTCAATCTAATCCATAAATTCAAACCAACAATGAAATTCAAATATATAATTGAGATATATCAATCCAATTTGAAAATACAAGAGAAAGAAGAGAAGAACTTATGTATTTGCCCGGAAATTCGCCTTTGAATGTCGGGTTTTCGCACCTACGTTCAAGATTGAACTTCACACTCCTCGGTTTGTGTGCTAAGACTCCAACCCGAAGCTGTCTTCTTCGTCGAACTCGAGCACGCCCAAATGGCTCGACACACCCACGAAACTTTCTGAATTTTTCTCTCAAATTTTTGTGGAATTGTTGCCCACCAATTTTCGGACCCTTAATTGGGTATTTATACCCAATTTCCGCCGTCCTATGTATGAAATTCGAACCAATTGGAGAAGAGGATTGGGCTACAAGATTTCGGCCCTTAAAACCGCGTTTGAATGGTCGTGAATTGCGGCGCCGCAATTGCTGTGCTCCGTGAATGGTGGCAAGTTGTTGATGAGTTGTGGCTGTTTCGTGGAGATGATGTGGCGGTGGATGATGAATGGCGGTGAATGATGAATGGCGGTGAATGAGATGATGATGAACGACGAAGAGGAGTGTCGAAGGAGATGAAGCTGGGTTTTCTTCTGTTTTCTTTCTTCTTCTTTCTCACGTGTTTCTTTCTTTTTGTTTTCTTTCTTTCTTTTTTTTTTTCTTTTGCATTTTTTTTTTCTTTTCTTTGGGCTGATTTTGAAAATGAATGTGCTTGCCTTGGAGTTCTTGGACCAATGTACTCATTAGATAAAAATAGTATTATTAAGTAATATTAGTAATAAAAATAAAAACATAGCATATTATATCTAATAGTATTAAAAGTGTATAAAATGCATCAAAATAATAATATAAACACACATATAATATTAAAATAAGAGATATAAATATATTATAATATGCACTTTATCAGATGACAAAACTACGTCGACTAGTGGTCGGTCGCGCCATTATCGGGGGATAATCTTGTACTACCTTCATTTCTAAATAATGGTTATCTTCAACTTTTGACACTATTCGGCATTCACAAATTCCAATTTGAATATCATTTGTGATTTATGGGTGAGGAAAAATATAGTCGTACAGGATCTTATTTAATTCATCTCGATATATACTTTTAGAATATCAATTTTTTTAATAATTTTTATAAGTACAAAATTAGAGTTATTAATACTCAAAGTTTTGCGTCGATAAAAAATAAAAATGTAACTATTACTTGGGGACAGAGGTAGTAATTTATAAACCCCTGTTTGTGTATTAAAGACACCTGTTATTTTTAGGCCAATCCATGTTATGTATTTGAGACACTTGTTATTTATAAATCAACACTTATTTGTGTATGCTAAATCTAACTTTTTGAAAAAAGTTAAATTGTGATCTCGTCAAGAAATAAAAGTTGTAGTAATTAGCGTGTTTCAGAACTTTTTCCCAAGATAGTGCAATTGGATATTTATAAGAACTCATGTTTGTGTTCTTAAGTCACTGGTTATTTATAAATCAACCCCTGATTATATGTTTGAGACACTTGTTATTTATACCTCAATACTTGTTGTATGTGTTAATATGCTAAAATTGCAAGATTATACCAGATAGTGTTCTCTTCAAGCTAACCACTATATAATAGTGTTTTATCATCTCTCACGTACTTCTATGATAATGGCGGCAATGAAGAGCAAATTGTTAGTCAAGTAGATGCGAAGGACATCATATCCCCACAATTAATGTTAATAGCATATCCAATGGATAATCCCACATTAGAGAAATTAATATCGTTAATATAATTAAGTAGTGCAATTCAATAATTAATCGTACTATATTGGAATTTGGATAATAGTATCAATTTTTGTAATTTAATCACATAATTTAATAATAATAACGAAATATTGAATTAAGTAATAACCACACATATATATAGAATTACATTAGATAATAAACAATAAAAAAAAAATAGCAAAGCTTTTTTAATTCCTATTTGGCCCGAATATAAGTCAAATAATTAAGCCAGATAGATATGTCATCTCTTGTTTTAGTTCTACCATTTTGACTTTTGATACTCTTTTAGTTGTTGGTGCGCGCGCTACCGCGCCCCCCCAAGATAGCGAAAATGATTGTGAATAACAAAATGTAAGCATTTAGCATAATCGATTTAAGCAAAAACAAAGAATGTGAATTTGGTAGTTAGGAAGCTAAACTAATTAGATCGGATAACATATATGCAAATACCCTTGTTAGTGCAAGCTATTTTTAAGTTACAAAACACGCCAAGGGTCTTTCGCATCCTCTAAAATGTCATTGGATCATTGTTATATCTATTACAAGAACTCAATCATGCCTATTAGCAAAAGGGTTAGTTCATATTAAGTGATGATTAACTCTAAGGGCAAACTGTTAACATGTAGCATTAGACTTTACAGCAAAACAGTAAGCAAAAAGGTCTCTTGGATGGGTGATGAAGTAGCTTAATTGTTAGGCTTAGTAGCTGCTTCAGTGGTAAGTGCATGAGCAACTTGGTGTGCAGCAGGCTTAGTGCTAAGGCGAAGGGAAACCTCATGTGCACCAGTGTGATAATATGTGCGTTTAGCGACCGGCTCGAGCTTTTGATTAGCTCCATCAGTTTCATCAATGTGATAATTTGTGAGCTTATCAGCTTCATCAGCTTCATCTTGAAGCACTACTCTCTTAGAGATCCACTGCAACACATTGTTCAAGGAGAGAGTTGTCTTTAGGTGTGTTCAAGGAGAGAGTTAGCCCCCATGGCATTAAATTACGAAAAGCAAACATGAAAGCATTGTAATTGGGGATGCCACGTATCATTTGCCATAAACGAGAATTAAATCGATTACAATTCACCGCAACAATCATCTTGTAATGATATACAGTAGAAATCTAACAAGAGTATCTGACATAAGACCGAGAATTTGGTGAAATTCACATGCATAAACTTAAATATTGTGGCATTGTAAAAGCTAGCAGGGTGTTTGCTACCCCAACATTATGGTTTGATTTTCAAATCATATTGGTTATTGGTTAGTATGTAATATAATATCGAGGCGTAAATCTCTAGAAATTAACTGAAAATTTCAGTGCATTAAAGAATAAATATCAAGTACATGAGCTTTTGAAATTCACAAATATAAATTTGAATTGGTTTCTAAAAACCAAGTAGTATCAAAGGGGCAACTTACTAAGTATAGGTGATAGTACATAACATTGCAAGTGTTTGATGATAGCCTATTATGTTGTATCTAGAATGTTGTAATCCATATAAAATAGCAAAACAAAATAGCTAATTATTGAATCAAAAGTAGTTGTTCTTGACATATTTTTAGGCTCAATGCACACTCCTTAGTAACAAATTTGAGATTCTATTGAAATTTTTTGTCCTTGACAATAAAATGCATCACTCCATATAAACCTTTTATACATAAAATTTCGAGTACAATTTTTGACATAACATACATTATTTTTTGACAAACCAAATATGGAATTTATTTTAAAAAAAAAACATTACAAGATACATAAAAGCAACCTCTCATCGTTAAAAATGAAGGTCTTTGAGCTCACACCACAAATGAAGGTCTTTAAGTTTATCTAACCTAAAATACCTATAAATTATTTAACAAAAAAAATAGTTGGATAATCGTCCTTGCCATAAATACCACATCACATTTATGTGCAAAATGGAATCAACCTCTCATCGTAGAACATAAAAAGCATATGGTGTTGTCAGTTGTGATATTTGAACATATAGCTACTACAAATCTATTGGCTAGGTTATAACTACGTGCAATTGAACACATAGCTATTTACGAAAATATTAGTCTATTGTCTAGACTATAAATATGTGTAATTGAAGGTATAATCAATAAATATATCTAAAAATTGAGTCCTAATTTATGAAATATGTCTTACAAACTCTGCTCCATGCCTTATGCTTCTTATTATGAATAATAGTATTTCTTTGTTAACTTTGAATTGTCCATCACAAGAATTTTTTTCATTATCACTTATTTATTAACTTGCGATCATGTAGCCTTGCCAACTTGATCAAAGGAACAACCATAGAAAATCATACTCTAATATGTTATCTATTTGTGTTACTCTAGTTCTCATTCTTTCCCTTATCCTTTTCCCTATCCTTTTGCTTCCTTTTTATCCCTCTCTACTTTTGTGAGGTGCGTCACTTATTTGTTTTACTCTAATTTTTATTAGGAAAAATCATACTTCAAAAACCAATATCTTAAAAGTGCTTTATCTTATACTCTTTCTCCCTCTCTCTGTACACCACTTCCTCACCCTACACATCATTGTTTATTGTTTACGGTCTCAAGATTTTTAGTAAACCCTCCTATGCTACTCCCTAATAGATTAAGTTGTACTAAAGGAATCGTATTTCGCAAATTGATGTCTTTGTTGAACCCTCTTTCTTTTTCTCCCCCTCCCCTTTCACCCTGCTTATTTCTCCAACTATCTTAAGAATACTCTTTCTCTCCCAATGGCTTTCTTGATTTAGTGCAACTCATAATTTTATGCTACCCTCCTTCCCCAAGATAGTATCTAGGATAATATATTAAATTGAGTTTATATTTATTTTGTCGAGCAATTCAAAAAAGCAATTCATATTACAACCAGGTATAATAAATCAAATCATGACATTAGGAAAACCCATGAATTTACAACCCTTCGACACAACTACCTTTACATACAGATTAGCAAAATGCAGTCTTATTTTTGTTTACAAACATGCACTATACAGGAGTATGAATGAGAACAAAGATCTAGGTTTAAAAAAATCAGCTTGGCTGCCAGATTCAGGCTTTTCCCATTAAGCTAAATTGAAAGCATACCTTGATAAAACATTTAAGACAAGCATGGGTCGCAGATATCCTCCAAGGGAATATGAACATAGTCTATGAGCCTCATTTCTACCTAGCTTCAACTTGAAATTCTTATTTCAAACACCAACCTCAAACTTTTGGGTTCTCGTTGATCTTTACCCCAACCTCAAATACTTTTAAATTTCTCGCTTTATATGGATCAAATACATCAACATCTTCGATTGCCAAAGTTCTAAAGCAATTAAGGGGTAAAAAGGAAATAAAACAAACCGCTTTCATTTCTCACTTTATAAGGATCATATACATCAACATTTTTAGACTGTCAAAGTCTTAAAGCAATCATGAAAGTAAAAACAAATAAACAAAGGTGGCAAAAATTTGTAAGAACAAAACTCAATTATTTAAAGTTTACTCATCTCAAGTTCGCATTTCCTTCAAAAAAGCTAGAAAAAAAAATAACCTAAGAAAATCTAGAACAAAAGACAGAAACAGAGATATGTAGATAAAAAGGAGGTTCTATTAATAAACCAAAATAAAACATGAAAATCATAATTTAAAAAATAGCAATCAACTCCAATTTCACAATAAGACCGGAAATTCGGCATAAACAAAATCAATAATTGAGCAAGCGAAAGAATATTTAAAAAAGTATATAAAAACTAAAAACAACAGATTCAAGTAGCCTACAATCTCAAATGAAAGATCGGTCGATCGCAAGCACAAGCCCTAAATTAGTAAAATTGCTATTCAATGACTACAATCTCAAACGAAAGCACAAGCTCTTTTGCTTAATAAATTGCTATTTGGTAGCAACAATTCATTGGACTATTTAACAAATCCTACGTTGCTCATCATATGATCAAACATTATTTTCCTATTGTATAAACATCTGGGGTGGGCAAACAATAACAAGAACAAAGAGCGTCCTCCCGGATGAAACTTAACAATATACCGATAGGCCTTAGCATAGGGGAGGGAACAAGATGAATCAAGAGAAGAGCGAGTCCGGAGAGAATAAAAAAAGTTAGGACTTTCTAGTTCTAAACAATTATCATAATTAAGGTGGAAATTTACTCACCAATGTTTTGCTAATAAATTATATGATACACTCGACCCGTTCCTGTTCCTAACTCAATTTAATTCAAGCTCAAACATAATGTCATCTCTATCTAAGACCCGGGACAGAGTGTTGAGTAAAAAAGAAAAAAACGGGTAAAAGTACGGAAATATGAGTGAAGTCAAGAGGGGGGGAATAAATAGAAGAGAGGAAAAAGAATGAGTGAAGCTAAAGAGCTTAAAGGGCAAGTACTTGATTTGGAGGCGGGTGTGCAAATAATTGTTACAAATTTGGGAGATAATATAACTAAGAACTTGATTACTTGAAGCATGTTTTATAAGTGATGATATGGAGAAGATGGTACCGACGTATTTGTGGAAAGTGAAAAGTTGAAAGCAAACAAGCCTCGGACTTGGTTCGGAGATTTGAAAGAACATGGATGGGCGAGAGATAAAAATACTATAGCATAACTAATACCCAAATTTCACAATCCTAAATGCCAACCAAACAATTGGAAAATACCCAAATTTCACAATCCTAAATGCCAACCAAACAAGCCGGAAAACAAAACGGGAAGCAGAGAGAAGCAAAACTTTACATCCTAGCTTCCTTTTATAAAATCAAAACCCTTAAATTATGTTCCAAATTTAATCACGTATATCGGAAGAGCAAACATACACATAGGCTTATGATTCATCATATATTTTCCAATGAACAATCAACCCATCCATGAGAAGCAAAACCCATAACATTATAAATTCAATTCATTAACAAACTCTCCTATAATAATTATCGGACTTTACAAAATGATAGAAAAACAAACACCTATAGAGTTGAGGTAACCGACAAATCGACCTCTCTTTCTCGTGTATTGATCATGTTCTTTCCTTGCTCCCTCTTTCACTCTATGTGTCACGCTTATTTAATTATATGGCTTTGAAAATTTCAAAATGCTCACTGCTCTCTCTCCCTCCCTTTTCAACCAATATTTTACGGTTTGCAAGTTTTAGTAAATGATTTATTGATGTTCTTCATCTCTTTCTTAATTACACTTAAATATAGTCTAAGTTATGACTTTTTCCTTCCTCTTTCTCTCATCTTCACCCTAATTAGCCTCATATTCTCTCCCTCTCCCCTTTACGATTACCCCATCTTGATTCGTCCTCCTCTCTCCATGTCACTCCTCTCTTATGTATTTGTGAATTCACCTTTTGACCTGTTTGTCATTATTCCTTCTCTTTGTTGCTCAATATCGTGTGACCTGGAGCTAATAGTGTTCTCATAGTTTGATAACTTCTTAATTTTTTGTATACGTCTCACTAAATGACTTAAGCAGAGTTTAAAGATACAAGCATAGGGAGCTAAAAACTAAGCAACAAACGTATTTTACAGCACGCATATACTACTTTTAACAGATTAATGTTTATGCTCCCCAAGAATACCCATTAACAACAACAGATTGCAACCATCATATATGGAAAGCTAAAAAGACGCATTAAACCAAAATAACAAACAATCATAGCATTGCAAGCTTAAACTGAAATACTAAATAAGCACCCCCAAACAAAATCAGGGCAAAACATAGAAAGATCATCATACAACTCGTAAAAACCCAAGTTAATTTTAACAACACCAGCACATTAGCCATTAAACTACTCACATGGATATTGCATTCGAAATATCTACAAGCATGCCTCCTCTACACAATTTCACAAGCACACATAGGTCTTCCTCTACACGAGTATTCATCTCCACTCTCCACCCATTAATGACTATTTACATTGGTAACCCCAAGTTATCTTGTTTCTATTTTTAAAAAAACTATTGAAATCCTCTATTAGAGCGTCAAAGCTTGGTTGAATGGTCCAACTTACATTCACCATGCCAACCTAATATAGTCCTACTTCTATAATAATGCATAATTGTAAATTAGTAAATCACCATAGATTCCAATAGTCAAAATCACAACTAAAATACTACCTCTGTTTAATATTATTTGCAACGATTTGACATAAAGTGTGAGTAGAAAATGTCTAATCATTGCAAATAATATTAAACCGAGGTAGTAGAATACTATTGCTAGTTGATTGTTGAACTACATCATACATGAAATTTTGAGTTATACTAATACATTTTACGAAATATACAAAACCGAAAAAGAAATTTAAGCGATCAATACACATGCAAGAACACTCTGCAAGGATTTGTTGCAAATAGTATGCATAAGTAACAGCAAACATGAGCTGAATTTTTTTAATCCTCCCAAGTTAGATCCCACAAAAGGCAACCAAATACAAGATTACGGAGTTCTTTATGGTCCCTTAATCCGAAATTAAAAATATTCTTCTTCTTCTTCTTCTAAGCCTTATTCCCAAAACGATTTGGGGCTGGGCTAACTTGAGCAATGTCATGATATGGGGTATGTTTTAGGCCAAGCCGCCCCAAACCTACCACAACTCTCCTCCTTTATCCGGGCTTGAGACCGGCAGTGAATGTCACACAGACACTCACAGGCGGAGTTGTGATTTCTTCACGATGATTTAAGATTTCAATTCAACAACTTCAACCATGATCTTAACTAATACAGAATGAATTAACCCTACACATAACATCCTCCTAGCATCCAATTATAGATATAACCAAACTTCTGCTCTCTCAATAAGGTGAAACTCAAATTGACATATATTATGTAATCTAAAAAGCTCAATTAAATATCCAACTACATGTGCACATGCTAAAATAATACACCAATTAAAGTCATGAAATTTGATCTTATTTAATCAATTTCCAACTGACCCATATCAAAAAACTAAAATGTAAAGCAAACCCATTAACAAGAACAAAGAAACAAACTACAAAAATCAACAAATATTAAAAATTGAACGAGAAAAAAAAAAGAGAACATACCACTGTAATTGATGAGGGTCGACATTATTGGAAATAATAAATTTGTATTGAAAAATCGACAAGAAAATCCAAATTGAAGAGAAACCCAACAATGAAAAACAAAATCTAGAAGAGTTGCTGATGAAAAGTAGCTTCAAATCCACAACACATTATAGAAATAGATTGAAAAGAAGGTGAGATTGAGAACCCTATAAAAAGTACAGGGGAAAAAATGTGAAAGTGTTATGAAAATATGTATGTACGAATGAATGATGGAGTTGAGCAAAGAAACCAACTTTTATATGGGTTGGTAAGAGAAAAGGAAATTATCAGATACATTAACGAACACCCTCCTTAAATTTATTTTTGTTTTTCCATATTATGATAACATTATGGTCTAATACAATGTATCTTTTGCATACTGATGAAGAATCTCTTGTAAATGCCAAGTGTCCTTATCTCGAAGGAACTTTGAAAAGTACCTGAGAAATATTTTCATCAATATACATTCAATTAACTCTTAACTATATGATAATTTTATTAGAGCTTTATTTTGAATTGTGTCAAAATTTTGCTATCAACATACATGATAATAACCCTTCCCATAAGAGTTAAGAACTGAAGTACGCAAAACCTGATGCTTCAGTCAAAATCACATAGCATCGCTACTCTTACACCCTTTACATAGCATAAGAACTGGAAAAGGAAGAAACAGAACTGATTATTCTGATTCTAAATTCAGTAAACTATTTTTATGTAAAACTGGAATATTCCCAGCATTTATAACTTCAGGAGTAGGGAACTTACAGATTAGTAATTGTAAACAAACAGTCTGTATCTTTCGAATTATTAGTCACTTGAAATATGTTTAAACCGATCACAAAACTATAGAAGTGTCGAGTGCAGCCAGGTAGAAGTGAAACTGTGATCCTAGACATAGAAAACTAACATAAAGGACAATAAAACTTATGGATTTGTTGAGGAGAGCACTCACAATAAAGGATCATCCACATCAATTTCAATACTGGCGTCAATGTCATTGGCAAACCTTCCTTCTGAAGGTGCATGACTAACGCCTGGGGGACATGTACTTTTCTCTTGCTTCATCTCCAACCATTGCTTTCTTTCCAAGCTACATTTTTCAAATCCAGGTGATGCGAATTCCCTTAAAATTATAATATTAGCTGCAAAAAAAATGATTCCCAAAGTGTAAACAGATTTCTCCAAGAAAGGTCATTCAATAGCAAAGGCAAAGAGTCATATCTATTTTAAATGCACAACAAGTGAATACAAAATCATTATCATTACCTCCAGTGCTGGCCCCTGGTGATGGCATTGAGTAGCGCTCAGGGGATGCAGCTAACAAGTCTCCAGGAATCTACGCAGCAATGAGAAAATAATTCAGTATCATGATAATTTGTGCACACAATAAGGAGCACACGAAATAAAAAAAAAAACAGTCCATATACCGGGCGCCCACTTACAGGCCTAGGGATATGGCTCACGTGAACCTCTTTATTATAGCTAGGAGGACCAAGCTCCCCTGACTGTCCCTGATTCATATGCCAACCAAGTATTCTCTCTCGTGCCTTCTCCTTCAAGATCGAATTTCCTAAGGGCTCATTGACGTCACTGACTGCATCATCAACATCAGAATCTTCGACCATGTCCCCATGAACTGCAGGACTACCTGTAAAGAAAGAAACAACACTCATTCATCGTTAATTTTATAGCACTCATTCCATGACAAAAACAGTAACTTATACTCAGAGATGTCCATTTGACTCACCTTTCTCCTTCTTGTATCTTGTCTTGCATTGTAGGCAAGATTGGTTGCCATCTTCCCTCTCGTGCTCGTTACAAGCACGACAAACAGGAAAGGCACGAACAGCACAGCCAACAAACGGTTCTCCATTTACGTCTGTGCTGATCTCATCACTACAGATCTGGCAGATTTGTCCACTTGTTGGCTTTGCGGTTTTCAACTAAAACATGATCGAAAACATTAGCATCAGGCCACACTGAATACAGAACACGCGAAATTATGAATACTAAGCAACCTTCAACAATCATTATACTTTTTATACCAATAGCATATACACCTACTTCGACAATCAGTTTCAACGACGTTCTGGAGCTCGTCTTCATAAATAAAATCCTTTACCAGAATGGTTTTTTCCATCAATAACATTGAAAAAAGGTGTAAAAGAATAAAAGGGTGAAAAGCTCAGGCATATCTCACCACATTACGGTTTCTACAGCCAAAGAACAATATCGCTTGCCCAAGATCTACTCCGTCTTCTTTCAGAGCGGATCTTTCCTGAAGTTGAGACAGAGAGATATATGAATATTATAATATAAGAGGCAGAATGCTTGAAAAGGACAAACAACTGGGTCGCATACTGAACCTGCAAGAATCCCCTGAAAGGTGCTAATCCAGTTCCTGGACCAATCATTATAAGTGGAACAAATGAATCTGCTGGGAGTTTGAAGTTGGACTGCCTCACAAAAATGGGTGCCCAACTACAATCATGAGAATCCCCTTGTGCTATGGAATTCTGGAAAGACCAAATACAGTCAAATTAAGCTCTTCTGAAGTAAAGCACTGTTTTGATGCAGATGTCTCATGTGGCATTTGTCAATAAAATTATATAATACTAAAAATTATTGGTTCATCTAGTAAGATATATATGCAAGAATATGGAGGCATTTTTTATCATCTCCTCATTGAGTTATGAACTTCATTATCACCAACCAGCAAACCTCGACTTTCTGGATTTGGCAGTGAAAATGCAACCCGGTCCCCTCCCTTTGTATATCAAGAAATGTACTACAATAATATTAATATACCTTCATCCAAATTGAACAAACTCCTTTATGAATCCTTCCAGTAACATGTAACATGTAACCAATGCACATGTAACATGAATTCTTGATGGGGCCACTCTGCACACACACACACACACACATACAAAACACCCAAATATGAAATGATTAGTACCATCTCAGCATCTAACAACCAATAACTTTTAAAAAGGAAGGTAATTAGTGATTATGCTTCAAAAGAGAATTAGGAACAAATGTATCTGCATTAATGTAGAAAAGAACTATGTTAACCAAAAAACAAGGGAGAATATACTACCTTGGGGAGGATGAGATGGAGTAGTATCGAGGCTGCAAACATGGTGCCACTGCAGCAAAGAAAACTCCAAGTGGTGGTTTAGCTTAGGGGAACTCAGCCATGACCTCAAGAAGACTCCTCTGACTTGCAACTACCCACTGAGAATATTCATCCTGCAATATTAAAATTCCTACTATTTAACAACAAACTTGAAAAAGCTACGGGCATAAGACTATTCAAATAAAATGAAAAGCTTCATCACCTTTCCGGCAGGAGATGCGAGATATTTCAACCGTTCGGCTTCATTTGGATCAGAAGCATGAGCTGCTAAAGCGAGCAAAGGATACCGAAACCATGCAAATCAGATAATTACAACAAAGCTGGTGCAACCATAAGGAATAGGGTAGTGAAAATTGATAGAAAATAACAAACCTTTTTTGGGGAGCTTAAAAGATCAGCATATCGAGTGAGAGCTGATCTTAAAGTACAAGGGGGGCAAGGTGGTGCCGTGGTGGTAGTGAGGTTCCAGCAACAGGAGTGCCATCTTCGTTATCAGTGTGGATAGAAAAGAAAGTATCTTTCAGGCCAAGTAATCTTTCAGCTTCTTCCACAGTCTCAACAAGATTTTCACAGTAGACACCAACATGATCCACTGTCTCATATCTGGATAGGACATAAACACACATTATAAGTCAAACAAGGATAATCAGGGTTTAATCTCTTCACCTGAACTTATTTGAGCAGAACTTATTAGACCCAAGCAGCCTGATTTCAACTTATGTTCAGACCTGATTGGATACAGAACACTTCTTTAAAGACCCCTACAAACGGTTCTCCATTTACGTTTGTGCTGATCTTATCACTACAGATCTGGCAGATTATTGTCCTTAATGAATAAAATCCTAATGAAGACTATTATGTGCAACAAGAAAACATAAAGCACAAAAGATGACCTTAGAAGCCGGAGCATCTGCCGATGTTCAAATCGACTAACAGAGTGATACGGAAGGTTGTCATGACCATCAAAATCGCTGTTCGTATCAAATCCAATGCTTGAACCACTTCTTGAAAATCGGTTCCTAGCAGCGATAGCGCTGGCTTCCTTGGTGGTATTCTCAACTCTGCTCCACAATGCATTCAATCTCTCAAGTTCCTTCTCCTTGATATTATTTCATTTGCAAGAGCTTCGGCTTGATCCTACAGAAAGATAGCTAGATCAGATATTAACAGGAACTTTTCAATAATTTGACAAATTAGAAAAAAAAATCATCAATAGTTTCCTGTTCTCGTAAAAGTGCAGGATACTGATACTGAAGCCTTGGGTTTTTAGGGCACGACTAACCTGTTTTGATGGACTTCACCAATCCACCACTTATTAAAAATTTTGCAATCAGTTGGAAATAATATTGTAATATAATAAGTCATTTTCTAGCCAAGGTACAGAAATATATATTAAAATCTACACAGCCAAGATTGGTACAAACTATATGAAAATGGCTATCACATTAGAGCATCATGTGTTTCAAATAACCAAAACCATAAATTTCAGGCCTCCACATATTTGCAAAGCGCGTTCCATGAGATTAACACTCAAGAAAAAAACACTCACATAACATAAATTCCAGCTAAATTACTCAACTTAATGAATGCATCACAATACACAAATTTCTCTCAACTTGAAACTTAGTAGCTACAAATTACCTCTTTTCCAGCTGTCTCATAAACATTAGATCCAAAAGGAGCTGCAGATGCTCCTGAATTCCTTCGAATTTGGCGACCTAGCACCTGAACAAAAAATCGCAACAAAAACGATTCATCAATGTCATTTCACATACACATAATACAATCAATCGAAGAGAAAAGTAAGAGATTTAGTCGACATTACTGAGACACCACCGCGAACAACTTTTCTGCGCGCAATTCCTAGCATATTATGTGCAACCAAAAAATATCAACAAAAAAGTTTCATTTAGCATTCTTCTTACCTCCGATTTTGAAGATTCAACAATCGAAAATCAATAAAAAAAAAAGAGAAGAAACATAAATTGAAATGAAAACGGATTTCACCGAAATTATCAGACGAAGAAGATTAAGTTTAGAACAAGAGATTCAAAGTTTTGACAGGAGAATAAAAATTGCTCAAAAAATAATTTGAAGATAAAAGAACAGATGAATAAGGAAGTGATAGATCTAAGTAGAGTGAGAGAAATGGAGAACCTTATTATCGAAAAACCAGAAAAATGACGGAGAAAGCGGCTAGGGTACTTACAGAGGAGAAAAAAAGGAAGTAAATTGTAATCGAGGGTTAGGGTTCAGAGGAAAACCTGGAGGAAAGAGAAAGCTGTGGAAAGAGGAGAGTGAAGATAGAAGAGCGACAGACAGAGAGAAGAGAGATGCAGATAATGGCAAAGCAAAGGCAGGAAAGTAATTCTGAGAGTTTAGGAGGGCAAAAGCGTCAATGCACTGTCCTTAAGCACAGTAGCCATGTTTGTGGCTTTTTAATGGGTATAGATTCACAAATTCTTGGTTTATACTATCCCTTACAAAGTATAACCCCATAACTTGGTTTATATCATGGTTTTAGTCATAGTTTGGGCGTATATAATGGCGCTATTGTAAATTTTGCATCTCCCACTCTTATATTAGGGTTTAATTCCCTCGTGTCCAACCGGTGACTGTCCCACTCCTCAAACAAGTATGTAACAAAACAATCTTCTTTGACCCTAACACGTTCAACATTTGGTGTAGTCCGTAAGTCTTGTATAGTGAAGACTCTCCACTCCGACCTAGCTTCGTGCCTCGCCATACTCATTTATACTAGGGAACCGATATCATGAACAGAGGTTTTAAGCACAAAAACTTACTATTTAATTCAATGTATACAACAAATGAAACAAGACACTAAAAGGAGAAATAGGAGAAACATCCTCATAGACTAAGGTATGTATATCAACGGCGAGGTCCGTTGTCAATGAACAAAAATTATACAAAAAGTAATAATACAATACAAGCACGGATAAAAAGTTTAGTCAGTAGTTACATGGGTTAGATTTGGATAGATAGGAGAAAGATCCACATAGACTGAGGTTTGTATTTTTATTTTTTTTTTTGATTAGGAAAGAAAGCTAGGAGATGTCTACACAAGAGACACCCCCTAAAACATCCCGAAGGATGGTTACAAGATACAACATACAATCATCAAGATAAAAGAGAAGAAGAAAATGGAGAACAAAGGAACACTTGTGGAAGCTCCGCCGCGGCTAATACCGTCACCCCAGGCCCAATCGAATGAAACCCGTCACGGGGGGCAAGACAAACACCACAAATATGAATTAGCTCCAAATCCTTCACAAAGGGACCACCGAACCTTGAAACTACATGAACAACAACCTTCAATTTGAGGAAGAGGAGCATCCCTCGACCCAAACCGAGCCGAAATGAGCGAAAACGGAAACAACCCCAAAAGAAAGAAAGGCTCGACTTGGATCCCCAGCAAGAGCAATCGAAACACCACCCAAGCCGCAAAACCAAAAGCTGAAATCGGCGACTACCGACACCTACCGCGGAGCCGAAAGTTGACCCATCGTGAACAAAACACCGGCGACGACGAACCACCGCGAACTAACCGAAATCACACCGCAAACAACCATTCCCAAATTGGGCGATTTTAGAAATGGTGAAATCAAGAGGACAAGAGAAATTAGACTAATAGACAAGCTAAGCCATAACAATGGCTAAAACTAGGTGGAAGAGAAGAGGGAGGAGGCTAGGGATTCAATTTCTTAGGGGGCGTTTGGTTCATATGATTCTGGTATGAGGTATGGGTTTAGAATGAGTAAAACCCATACCTAGTGTTTGTTTACAAAATTAATAGATTTAAAACCAATACCTCAAACCCATAAGGTATGGGTTTAGAAACCCAAGGGGGGAGGTGGGTATGGCTCATACTAATACTTCAAGCTATCAAATAGAAGAAAATATTTCATTCCCAAATAAAACCAAACACATGGTATTATGTATCAAGTTCCAAACCTATACCTCCTTCATTTAATTCACGATTCCAAATCCATACTCTATATGAACCAAACGCCTTAAGAAATTGATTTGGGGTTGGGGTTTTTAGAGTTTCTTTATTGAGGGAAGTTTAAGGGGTTTTTAGAGAGAAGGCAGAGCCTCTCTCTAAAAAAACAAATGAGTAGACTAGACTGAGGTTTGTATATCATCCACTAAGCTGCTGGGTCAATAAACAAATATAATCAAATGTGAAATAGTAACAAAAAAAAAAATTAATTCACTAACATGGATTAGACCTAAGAAAATAGTACAAACATGCACATAGACATGGGTCTGTAATCTAATCTGTATATCATCAACTGGAGTCGATGAATAAATATTATTATAGCACATAAAGTAATGGTACAATACATGAGAAGGAAAAAAAATTTAAAGGCAGCTACATGGATTAGACCGGAAAAAAGTAGTACTATAACATAGACATTGGTCTGCATATCATCAACTATCGTGTGGATTGAGAAATGATACAGCGCTTATTGTGAGCGACCAGTAATGCTCACTCATAATAAAATTTATTTTTTTTTCAAAAAGTGACTTTTATGTAAAAAAAAACTTTATTAATAAATAAAATTATAAAAAGGCAACTTTTTGTTAAAAAGTAAACAAGTGAATTCTGCCTAAAAATAAAAAGTTGCATCGATTTGTGTGTCACGTTCAGCTTTTGTCCCAAAAAAATACAATCGGTCTCTGCCTAAAAACTTCTATTTGTGTGTTCAAAACACTGATTATTGATAAATCAACCCTTGTTTATGTGTTTGATACAATTGTTATTGTTAAACTAACCCCTGTTTGTGTATGTAGATATGTTGAAATGACAATATTGTCCTTGTTAAACATGTGATCTCTGCTAAAAAGTAAAAATTTGCATCGATTTGTGTGTCTCATTCAGCTTTTTTTTTTTTGGGGGCGGGCTTTGGACAAGCCAAAAAACACTTTTTAGTCTAAATTTTCGGTCCGGCCCGTTTTGGCCCGCAAAAGCCCGCTCGGCCCGGCCCGAAATACCGGGCTTTGGGCACAAATTTTTGGCCCGGATTTGGGCCCGGCCCGCACAATGGGCAATTTTTTTTGCGCAGCCCGGCCCGGCCCATGATCACCTCTAGGACAAACTAGCCGTTCCTTTGGGTGCGTTTTATCATTTCTCGTGTGGATTCGATGAATAAATATTATTATAGCAACTACGTTTATAAATATATCAAGAAAATGTTTAAAACTATGTATATTCGAATAAGTTGAAACTCAAGTAATTATTAATTAATTGTCATCTATCATGTTCATTAGTAGTAATAATTGAAAGAACTGAGTTCAGCTGGGGAGTAATTAGTGGAAATCGTTATTCTTGAGTAAATTCGGCTAAAGTAAGTAGTACATCCACTTGCTTGTCAATGACAATGAGAAAATGGTCAAATCATTGTAATTGTCCCATGGCAATTACTAAATAGTAAATAACTAGTTTTTTACCCATGCATAATGCACGGGAGTATTTTTATGCTTTATTATAGAGTATATTTTAGAAGTCACACAATAACAAACACTTAACTTCCCGTATTACACAAATTATAAAATCAGAAAGTAAGATTGGTTAAAGTATAATAATTACAAATGTAATTTTTAAATTAATTTATATGTTTTCAAACACTTCCTTGTAAACTACATTTGTTGTACTTGTACGCACACCATGTTCTTTATCATACGGAAGGATTTTCATACCATTTTTGCTCGTCACTTTGGAAACGACAACATAAAATTGACCATGGCTGAAAACGGGTCTCTCGTGCATAATGTACGTAAATTTTTTAATTTATTAAGTAGTTTTTTCTGTTTCAAATCTATTAAATGCATTATTATTAGAATGCATGTATATAAAGTTGAAAGAGTAAAAAATATAAAATTAAATTATCGTACAATATCATGAAATTAATCCAGAATAATTTGAAATTGGTTTACAACTCGTGAGTGTTACAATTATAACTTGTGACTTATTTGTAATATTTAGTATTGATCACATTGATTTGGGTGAAATTGGCTTACAACCCGTGAGTTGCATAAGTATGACTTGTGACTTATGGCTTACAACCCGTGAGTTGCACTTGTAAATTTTAAATCCATAATTCATGATCATATTGATTATGGTGATCGAAATGTTTTCGTCATTTAAAGTTTTTGGACCCGTTCAAAATGCAAGGGAGTTTTTTTTTTGTTTTATAGATTTAAAATTTTAAGATGTTTCTCTTAAAAATGTGGTGTGATATTAGCTCGTGATTTAAATTTTTTACTGTCATATCATGTATCAAAAATTCAAAATGCTCAAAAAGCTAGCTTATGACCCGTGCGTTCAGTGACTAATGTAGTTGATATTATGGTGGAACATGTTACCAACCTTTTTTTTTCCAAAAAAATGATTTTGAAAAATATAGTCATGTACATTGTTGTTTAAATTCCGATCTGGATCTTACGGTTCTACTATCCAAAGTAGGACCCGATCCTGATAACATTGGTTATGTGGGATCTTGTTTGATTCTTCTCATTGAATACTCTATTAAAATTCAATTGTTATAATTTTTAACTAATAGGCAATGAAAGATATTTAAGGTCAAAGAATTATAATGGAAAATACGCACAATCAGAATAGGAAGAAAAAAAGAAACGGAAAAAATACTTACATATTTTTAAAAGATTACCTTAAAATTACTCAAGATTATGATATGTTTAATACTAATAGTGACCTATATTTTTCTAGTCCATAATGAATTGAAATCTAAACCCTAATACTTACAAATTCCCTTTTTTTAGTCCAATACTCGTGTGATGTCTAATTTACAAATCTTAATATTACTTTTGAAGAAAATTATAAGATAATTAGTTGACTTCTTTTGAATAACAGATTAATCACTACAATGTTATTTAATTTAAATACTATTCGAAAAATAAATTACGGAATTTGAACAATATTTTACGCCCATCGAATTTATCCTTAGCTATAAAATGTTCTAGTTTTTTCACCCATGCATGATGCACGAGAAGTTTTATTGTTTACTTATTTTTTAACATTCAATAAATACATCAAGTTATGAAAATGGGAAAGGTTTCAAATACACGAATGCGTATAATCGAAATATTAATATAGGCTCATTATAAGTCTATTCAACATTAACATTCATAGACATATTAGAAAATTTTGAAATGGAAAATGATTACACATTCTGAAACACTTCCTTGTACACTACATCAGTTGTTGTATTTGAGCTTGCTTGGTCTTTATAACAAACTAATATTTTCAATGCCTTTTTTACTTGTAACCCTTGATATTGCCACATAAAATTGGTCATGGCTAAAAACTAGTTGAGGCATTAGCCTACATGAGAGAGAGATTGTCCTTGAGTTTTGTTTATCGTCATTGCAAAGCACACAACCTACGGAAACTACCTTCTTTGGAATTTGATTAGAAAACTTGTTGATTCGATGGAGTGAGAGTCATTCGCGGTATAAAAATTTATCGCCCACATTACTCTCAGATATGACCACAACTTCAACGATGCGATTGCCAAGGTGTTTAATAACCAATCTTGTACCATTGCCTGAGACCACAAGTTTGGTCAATGTTCCTTAGAAGCATAACGAGGTGAACCCACCTTTAATTTAATCTTTTACTATGGTTCGGTAACCCAGAATATCTAATAGTATTTAAGAATTCGGTAGAATAGAGCTCATGGATTCCAAAGTTTGCTTCATTATTTGAAATTGCATACGAACTCAAATATGTTTTTTTCTTCATCCGGTAATTGCGATAGCACATGGTTATTAACCATGAATAACTCTTTCCCGGAAATAACCGGCTTCCCATAGGTGACCCGAAGGTCAGGATATGTGCTATCAACAATAGCAACAATAGGATCATCACTGCTGTCAACCAAACTTTAATCTAGAATTTCTATAATGACCTCCCCATTATTTGGTTCTCCCTCTTTGCCATCTCCAATATTCAATATCCATTTAGAAAATTTTCTAACTTTTGGACTCGTGCATTTTTCATGTAATTTTTTAGTTTATTAAGTAGCTTTTTTCTGTTCCAAATCTATTAAATGAATTATTATTAGAATACATGCATATGAAGTTAAAAGAATATAAAATGTAAAATTAGATTATTAGCCTAGGTGATTTAAAATTTTATGATATTATATTTAGAATAATTAAAAACTAACTTACAACCTATGTGTTGCACATTATGATTTATGAAACTCATGCTATGTATCCTTCTTACATTGTACAATATAACACATCCATAATATATTATGTTAATGTTGTATATCGTTTTCTTCTATTTACTAACAATGTAGTATCAAAAATATTTTTAGTGCTTGCAAAGGTAATATAACCATGTTGTATCCTTATTGTCTCGTACAATATATTATGTTAATTAAATTTTACTAATATATAGTTTAATGAAATAAAAACGCACATCTTGCTTAAGGTAAGTAAATTAACTTTGAATAACTATTTTAACTTAGAATAATTTAAAAATGGCTTACAACCCGTGAGTGTCACAATTATGACTTGTGACTTATTTCTAATAATTAGTATTGATCACATTTATTAGGGTGAAATTAGCTTACAACCCGTGAATTGCACAATTATAACTTATGAATTATGGCTTACAACCCGTGAGTTGCACTTGTAAATTTGAAAGCCATAATTCATGATCACTCTGACTATGGTGATCCAAGTATTTTCATCATTTAAAGTTTTTGGACCCGTTTAAAGTGCACGAGAATTTTGTTTTCTAAATCTAAAGTTTTGGACCACTGATTTTGATCATGCTAGAATCCACATTCATATATAAAAATGGTGGTATAGTAGAAGCTAAGAATATAAAAGTTAAGTCCATATAAATTTAAGAAATAAAACCTTAAACTCTGCTATTTCTCAATAAAGAACACCTATGTATAATGCTCCTTAAAAATGGGTGGTTGTGCATAGGAAATTAACAATTAAATTACTATTTACTTATTTAGAGAAAAAGCGACTTGTTCCATCCTCCACTATTATTCTCTTTGTTTTCTCAAGGTCTTCAACTCTTGAATGATACGCATTTGATTTTTATTAATTATACATAACCGATTGATCCAAGTATATCGTACAAAATATTTGAACATGTACATGCAAAGTATTAAGATCATTATTCAAACTCATGTAAATTTTATATCATATTCAAATATCTATATCAATTAAAGAAAAAAGATGATAGTCCCACTCGATAACATGGTGTTCATGCACCAGGTAAGACATTTTGTTGCACACAATCTTCTCCAATTGTTGTTCCAAAAAAAATATATCACATATGTTGTGCAAATCGAACGAAGTGGCTTTGTATTTGATCAAACATATATAAAACTAATGATAGTTAAATATATATCAAATATTTTAAAGAAAGATAAGTTCCAAGTTCACTATAAAATTATCATTGTTCTTATTCAATATTAATATAAATTGACTCAATTTTTTAAAATAATATTACCGTGTTTGAGAAACAACCTTTCTCAAACAGTATTACCTTTTTTTTAAAAACCTTTTTTGAATTACTTAGTTGGTACTAATATAGCCATTTAGTGGAATGCCATTAATAGCAGAATACAGTGGTGGATCCAACGTGGGTTCAGTGGGTTCAACTGAACCCACGAGGATCCGGGAAAAAAAAGGAAGAATCGAAAAAAAAAGGAAATAGATAACAAATATATACAAAAAACGCTTGTTGTTTTTCATTGAAAGGCAATGTAGCGCAGCGGTAGAGTGCGTGTGATTCATTCAAATAAGCATAAAGGTCGCGGGTTCAATGCTCCCTGGATATAGTGTTCCATTTTCCTCTCTTTTTCCCCTTCTCCCTTTATGCTTATTTTATATTAAGGAAAATTGAACGCAAATAGTCCTAAGTATGACCCAACTTTTAAAAACAGTCCAAACTATTGAAAATCCAGAAAAAATCCCAACTTTGGGCCTAATCTTCCATAAATGGACCTTGTAACCTGTTAACCTCCTATAACAGGTAAATTGTATAACACGTGACTTGCACGTGATTTTTAATGAATTTTTATGTTCCCCCTTTTTTATCTTTTCATCAATTGATAAAATTTCACTTTTTTTTTCTCTTTTCTTAAGTTTTCGTGTTTTATTTATCTTCTCTCAAAAAAAAATTTGTGCTCTCTCTTTCCTCCCTCATAACGTCGAAGTATTTTTTTCCTCTTTGTCTCTCTTTCTTCTGTCATCCATTTTCGGTTCTAACAAATCAATCATAAATCCTAAAATTCATAAATCAATCCTAAAACTACACCAGAATTATAAGCCATAAATCAATCATAAATCCTAAAATTCAAACCTAAAAACATAAACACATTGAATTCTAACAAAGAAAAATTAAGAATCAAGCAACAACCATATAAACTTCAAAAAATCGATTTTGAAGAAATTACAAGCAAAAGAAAAAAAATTCGACTTTTTTTTACCTCCTTCCACTGTTCGTCTTCATCTTCTAGCATATTCCCACCAGCTTCATGTGACTCCATTTCCGTGCCCTGTGAACACGACTAAATTTCATTCCAAAAAAATCAACTGCGAACTTCTGGGCTTCAGTTGCTGCTCGTCAGTAGCTGCCGCTTGGTGTGAAAAAACGTTTGAGGAGAAAGAAAGAGAAAAGGAAAATAAGAGAGTAAATGAAATGAAAAAAAGTGTTTAATATTTACTTAGGAAATGAAAAGAAGGAGTAAATGAAATGAAAAGATAAAAAAAGGGGGGAAACATAAAAAATTCATTAAAAATAACTTGCAAGTCACGTGTTATACAATTTACCTGTTATAGGAGGTTAACAGGTTACAAGGTCCACTTATGCAAGATTAGGCCCAAAGTTGGGACTTTTTCTGGATTTTCAATAGTTGGGATTGTTTTTGGAAGATGGGTCATACTTGGGACTGTTTGCGTTCAATTTTAATGGTTTTTGTCTTATCTTTTTCCCTTTTTTCTCCCTTTATGCTTATGTTATATTATTGGTCTTTTTTTCCCCTTTTTCTCCCTTTATGATTATGTTATATTATTAGTTTTTTTTCCTTTTTTCTCCCTTTATGCTTATGTTATATTATTGTTTTTTTCCCCTTTTTTCAAATCCTTCCTTCATTTTTCAGCTCACTTTTTATCTACAAATCTCTCCCTCCCACCAAATACAAATACAATAAAGCTAATGAATCTGGTTTCTTTTCCATTCTCTTTCGGTATCCCTTGCTTAAGCAATCAATTAATCATACCCTAAGTATAATTAGTTACTAAAAATTTACTATTGATTACTTGATTGTATAATTAGTTACTAAAAATTTACTATATTGATTACCTGATTCGCTACTCAGATATTTATATGATATGCAATGAGAAGTTTGTTAAAATGAAAAGGACTAATGTTCATATATTCAGAAACTTTTATATGTGCATTTATAAACTAAATGTGTAAATATTAATTTTTGAAATGAAAGAATTTAATACATCACTTTGCATTGTACACAAAATTCTTGACAAAGTTTATTATCACTCAAACTAATATACAAAGAACTTCTTAGTGTTGATTCGTTGTTAATTAAGTAGTAATTTAGATTTCATATTTGTCCTAGTTGTTCAAGATTTTTTTGTAAAGACGTAATCAAGAAAGAATGCTCCGCTAGGCGCTAAGGGTCCGTTCTGTTCAACTTATTTTATCTTATTTTATCTTATCTTATAAGATCTTATAAAATCTTATACGATCTTATCTTATCTTTATACGATACGATCTTATCTTATCTTATCTTATCTTATATTATCTTATCTTATAATATAGTTTATTGTGTGTGTCTAACATCTTATTTATCTTATCTGATCTTATAAAATCTTATATTAGTTAAAATAAGTTGAACAGAATGGACCCTAAGTACAACGTTAAGAGTTCCCCTTTTTCTTAAAAGAATTGTAACTCCTAATAGTAAATTTTAAATTGGAATTTATATTCGAATTATTCCGAACCCACGTGGCTCAATTCCTGGATCCGCCACTGACAGAATAATAAACGGAAAAACATGGTCAAAACCTGGCAATATCTTTAACGAAAAATAAATGAAAATTAGGCATTAATATTTTTTTGCCTAGGAGAATCCATCCACTTTCTCATACTTATCATTTCACGAGCCTCTCTTCTTGATTTGTCTTCTCTTCTTCCTCCCCTCACCTCCCCTCCATTGAAGGATCCTTTTAGAAAAAAAAATCATAATCTTCCCAATAAATCTCTAATGTATAACCCCCTGATGAGAGACATTTATGTCACTCATAGGGTAGTAATTTGGGCTTAATTAGAGTCGTTTTAGTTTAATTTTCATAATTATTTTTCTAATTTTATTTCATTTTTAGTTATTATTGTTTTCTTTATTTATTTTCATTTTATTATTTTATATGTATAGTTTCTCCCGTCGTGTTTGATTTTCTATGTAGGTAAGTGTTTTTGAAATCTACGTGTTCGAGGTTTCAAAGTTAGAGGGGTGGGCTTGATTTAATCTTTATAATATAGAGCTTATCCTACACCACACTTCCTACCTATCCTACACCACACCAAGCCACAAGCACCATCTTTCTTCACCAACCAAACACCACCATACTCCACGCATAAATCTCGCCCAAGCAAGCAAAAGCCCGCCCGAGCAAGCATCAGCCCGCCCGAGCTTATACCAAGACCGCCCTGGCTGCTTGATACTGGAAATTCCTGCCAATATCGTCAAAAAGTCCCACGCCCGGTAGCTATACCCGAGCCCGTTTAGCCTGCCCCGTCCAGGCCTCAAACCAGCCCGCCCGGGCTGCTGGAAAGCTGAAGTTCTGCCTCGGCGCTCTAAGAACACGTGCTCAAACACTTATTAAATAAATAAATCGAAGGCTGTGATTCATTGAGGGAAATCAACGTCGACGATTGAAAATGGAGTAGCAGCAAATTTGAATGGAAGGAAAAATCAGAAGTACAAGATTGCTCAGTGTTGATCAAGCGGTGAAAATCGACGGCCTTGGCTTGATGATGATGCGTTGATGATGGGGAATGATGCAGGGAATTTGAACCCCTTTGAAACTGAAGCAGCGAAGAAGACAAGAAAGTGGGGGACTTTATTTTCATTTTTTCCTTTTCTTTTCTCTTTTTCTTTCTCCCCCTTGTTACTGGCACTTCAATACACTTTTTCATTTCATTTATTTTCTTTCTCCTTTTTCTTTTACCTCCTTTTATTTACCTTTTTCTATTTTCTTTTCCATTTTCTTTATTCTCTTTTTATTATTAGGAGTAGTATAAATACCCTTAATTCTATTTTTAGAGAAAAAAAAGTTTTTAGCAAAGTTTTAGCCAAGTTTGATTCACCACTCTTAGTTTTAGAATATTTTTAGGGTTTTAGGGAGGATTAGCCTCCATAGCTTAGTTTAGGGAAAAGTGAGAAAACTCAAAGAGAGATTGAAGTTTGGAGATTCAAGGGTGACAACTTGTATTTTAGATTCAACAATTTATCTATGAGCATTTCTTACTCTCTCTCTCTCCTCTTTTATTGCTTTATTTTAATGTTTAATAGTTAATCTAGATTAAAGTTTTCATCTTTGCCTAGTTTCTTCTTGTTTGTTCTTTAGATTTTGTTTTGCTTTTACTTTAAAGTATTGATTTTTGGTTTTGCTATTTTTAGATTGGTGATTAAATGCTAGTTTTTCCATGTTTAGGATGTTTGGTAGTATAATGGGTAGTGAGTAATTCATTAACTAGGATTGGGAGTAGCCCAATCATTGTTTGCATCCTATTTTCATGAGTAGAAATTATTGGGTTGGTTATGCTTGGGATTTGTGCAATTTCAATCTTTGATGTCGATTGGTGACTTAGTTGATGTGAGCCCCATCACCTTTTGATCCTTTTGTTGCCCATTTAATGGTTTACTTTTATGTGGTTGATCTTCATGATCGATTGATTAGTTGCTACACATCACTTGTTGATTGGTATTAACTTGGGTTTGATTTCAATTCTTAACTTGGCCTAGTTAGGTGATAACACCTCGAAATATAGGTTTTGTTGCCATAATTAGGACTCTAAACTCCCTAACAACGATTTTATAAGTGTTTAGGTTTGTTTATTTCCCTTTGCATATCCCCAATACATGTCAACCCCCTTACCTCTACTTGGTTGTTGGATGTGAACTATGATTGTGGTGTTTTCCCATTCCTAGTGCTTTTCCTAATTTGATTTCAATAGTTTATACCCTTAGTTTAACCAAAACTTGAAGATTTCTTCGGCCTAGCTTATTGTTAAATTAACACATTTCGATGTTCCTTAGTCCTTGTGGAAGAATGACCCTTGCTTACCACTCTACTTAGTTTAGTGGTCTAGTTAGGTTTTGTTTGACTTTAGGAGACTAGTAACGACCTAGTTTTCCCCTATGTCACCCCCTTTTTTATGGTGAAAAATCTCATACATTTCTTCAAATATTAAACACGACCTCTGAAAGACATGAAGAAAACAACATATTTTTGGTTTTAATTTCTTGTTAGGAATATGAAGAAAATTAAGCTCTTGGCAATTAACTTCATTCAAAGAGAACAAAAGGTAAGGGATAATAGGTTTATGTTTGATTTTAGGTTCCATTTTAAAATTTTTGATTTTCAATCACTATTCGTATTTGCATGCATACATATACTAAACCATTTATATTTCTTCATCTCTGCATTTTCTACAAAATGGGACTAAAAAAACATTGAGTAAGTTTTTAAGGGGAAAAAAGACACACGAAGAAATTATGATTAATAACATAGTAATTGACTTATCTCCCAACAAATATTTATTATCGGTAACTGCATCATATAATTGGTAACAGTAATATCTATTTGATATTTAGTTACTAAAATGTTAGATATATTTTGCAAACTCCATTTCGTAATCACTTGCTGAAGACTCAATTTCGCAACTCCATCATTTATCTAAATTAATTGGTAATGTATTCAAATCTTGGAATTTACTTATTATTGTATTACATATAATCACATCTTTTAGTCTATCAAATAAATACCTAAGTTATGTATATTACATGAATTTAATTATATTTATATAATTTATAAACTTATTCTTATTCAAAAAGTGAATTATAATAATAAGAAAAAATGTACTAAATATTAATTCCGAAAGTGATTACATCTTTCTAAGGGAAAAATACGATAAATTTAGGGCGATATGTGACAAGCCGCGTTACTAAAATGAAGATTAAAATGCTATTATGGATAACAATTGAATGCAATAATATTTGCAATATATATGATTAGACAATTTGGCTGTAATCTGTAAATGGTGAATAATGGATTGATATTCTCATTAAATCTGTAAATGGTGAAGAATGGATTGATATTCTACGTAAGGATAGATATCATAGCTATGTGTATATAGTAAAGTTAGTAAGCTACGTAAGGATAGATATTATAGCTATGTAAAAGATAAGAATACAGCTAGGATGTATAACAACCTATAGATAGAGTCTTAAGTATTAGCTAAATATTTCCTCAAAAAAAAAAGTATTAGCTAAATAGAACCACCATAGAATAGAGTTGAAGGATTCAACATCTATTGTGCACGCTGACCCTTTACTACTTGCATTGTAACTTGTTGTATTTCATGTTTTGATGATGCCAAATACTTAAGTGTTAGTATAGTTTTTTATTTTGAAAACTATAAAATTCCAGAAATATTGTCTTGTTAATTTTTATATATCTTGTGGAGAAAAGATTAATGAGTTTTAATCTAGTCCAGATATTATTTATACACTTTGGATTGTATTATATGGTATGTTTAATGAATCTATTAACTTAGAATCTTTTGATTTATAGTTATTAGATATTTTGTTTTTGTTGCTGTTGAGAAAACTCAGGTTGATAAACCTTGCCTTCAAAGTAGGAAAGTAGAGGAGAGATTTTCTCTAACCTCCTGCTGGATATATGCGCACAACGGGTAGTGGAGGAAGTTAATTACCATTGCAAAAATCATGGAGGATGTGCAGCGTGTTATGGGCCATGCTCCCTTGATCTCAGCAATAACATAATATGGAGAATGTGGAGTGAAGAAGAAGTTACAACAACTATTTAAGAGAAAATAGTTTGAAAAACTTTGAACTTTCAAGCATTACAATTCAATAGTTACTTAGAAAGTTTTTCTGTAATTTTCTTCTTCTCCTACAATACATACCATTGTAATATTGTTAGTGTTTGGGTGAGTGAAAAATTCCAGAATATCCTTGTAATCAAGAGAGAGAAAGAAAGAGATAAAGAGAAGACTTCGAGTGAAGTCAAGTGAGTGTCATCAGTTCAGGGGGAACTAAGTGAATGGGAACAAGTTCCTATTGGAACAGAGAAGGGTCCAGTAATAGGTTATAAAGAGAGTCTTTTGGCCTATTCTAATAAGAGAAGTATTGAGTCAAAATCCCTTGGGGCCAAGGTTTTTCTTCCTATCGCCTGGGAATTTTCCTCAGAGGTTAAATATTGTGTGTGATCTTTCTTCAATTCTAAGTTCTTTTAATTCCGCATTTAAATTCGAAAATTTCCCTCAACTACAATACACCCTCCTCTCAGATTGGGCCTAGTGTTGATATTAGAATAACATTGGCATCGAGCCTACTACCTCCGTAATCATCTAACACTAAGGAGATTGTACCTAGCACCATGAACACGACGGGAGAAAAACTTGATGAAGGGTACTCAACCCAATGCCCACCTATGTTCAATGGCAATCACTATCCATACTGGAAAAGCGTATGAAGATCTTCATAAAGAGCGTAAAACTACCAAGTTTGAAGGGTCATCGAATTTGGTGACCTCGAAGTTGTAATCCCCCATATTTTTAAGATATTTAATTAAATAGTTTTAATTATTTTCGAATTATTAAAGCCTATTTAATTTCAATATTTAAGAACAAAAGCAAGTATTTTGGTCATTTTACCCAAAAGATTATTTGAGTATTTTCACAAAGAAGTATTTTAGTCTTTTGAAGAAAGTATTTTAGTAATATTAGTGAGAAAATTATTTTGGCAATTTCATTATCAAATGTATTTCGGTAATTTGATGAGTAAGGGCATTTTAGTCTTTTACCCACAAAGACTACCACTATAAATATGGAAACCCTAAGTTTCCCCCACCATTTCAGAATTTTCAGTAGCCACCTTCTTCTTCAACAAGGAGTAAGACTTCTTCTTCTTCCTCTCTCAAACTCTAGTACTTCCTTAAGCCATTACTTCAAAGTTTCAAGCTTTAATCTAGTTTTCATTCTTGATAATTGTAGTTTTAATCTAGTTTTCTGATTTTTATTTTCTTCTTATTGTTCTCTCTCTCCTGCGTTTTTCCGGCCACCAAGGAGGGTGGCTCGCCGGCGACTTAGGGTGGCGACGTGGGCGTCATGGCTGCGTGGGCACTGCTGTGCACAGCAGTGGTGGCAGCAGCAGACCTGACGTGGCTGCGTGGGCCACTGCTGGGCACAGTAGTGGCGGCAGCGCTGGCAGCGCTGCTGGCCGGCGTTGGTGCTGGCCGGTGGTGCTGCCGGTTGGTTGTTGTTCCGGGTTTTTGTGGTTTTCGAACCACATGTAAAAAAAAAATGTAATTATTTATTAATGAATTTACATCAGTAATTAAATTAATAAATTGGTAATTTTTATGAAGTTTTAAGTATTAGTTTATAATGGGTTTTGCCTACTAGTAAAGGTTTTCAAGTTTATGACTCAAAAATAGTTTTAAGGCATTTTTAAGGAAAAAAAAATCAGTTTTGTTAGTATTTTTAAGAGTGCTGATTTTTACTTATTAGTAGCCTTGAATTGTTGTTGGTAAGTACTAATTGATAGTACTTTGTTGTTGGTAGGTTTCAAGCATAGTAGAAGCAAGTGAAGCTTTTAATTGTTATTTTTGTGTGTTATCAAGGTACATACACTTTGACCTTTGACTTTAGTGTTTAAAGGTTTATTTATTGAGCATGAGGAGTAAGGAGAGGCTTATGCCTTATAATTGTTTGATTACATATTGAGAACTTAGAAAGGAGATTAGGAATGGAACATTTTAGTTATTCCTCTGTTTGAAAAGCATGTGATTGATGATAATTGCTTTGGAGTATGATTGAAGTTATTTAAAGTTATTCTTGAAGCTAGGGCTTGCATGAGAATATTTTATTGAGCATGGTCTCACTAGAAGTTATATTTTATTGAGCAAGGTCTCACTAGAAGTTATATTTATCGAGCAAGGTCTCATTTAGAGGTTATATATTTTGTTGAGCAAGGTCTCACAAGTTTTAAAGTTATTGAGCAAGGTCTCACAAGTAGTTGAATCATTAAGCAAGGACTCAATTGATTGGATCATGGATCCTTAATAAAGTAAGAAAGGACTCATGGAGTCATTAAAGTAATAAGATGAGCAAGGTCTCAAAGGATTAGAATCGAGATTATTTATGGTGTTCGTTGTATTTACTTGTTAAAGAAAAATAATAAATTAATTTAATTGCTAGATGTATTATTATTGTGATTGTGTCTCACATAATGGGCTTTGGCAATAAAACTCTTGGGATGGATCCCCCATGAGTATTGAACATAAGGGGGGAGTTAGTATGAAACTATACTCCTGCATATAGCTTAGCATGACGATGCGAATGCTTTTATTTTATTGAGCAAGTTGATGGAATTCCAATTATCAAGATCTTTGAGTGGACTAGGCGTCACTCGTATTCTATATATCTCCGAGATGTTGAGTCCCAGAGGCTCACTCTCACCCTCTCTCATTACTAACAAGCTTAAAATTCTCGAGTCAAGTTATTTAAAGTTCATGGAACTTTAGTAAGAGGTGTGGGATCTCTTTACACAAGGAATAGTAGCCCGTATGATTCCAAGAGGAGGACTACACCGTTCATTGCCAAAAATAATAATAAAAGAAAATGTTTAGTAAGTTTAGTTATGTGCTTGTCGCATGTAGTGTCATAAGGAGAGCAAGCCGAAGTTGTTGAGGATTGCATGCATCATTATTTGCATTAGTTTAGTAGTGTTATGTACTCAGCATTGCTGATGTATGTGTTTCTTGTTTTCTTTTGGTTGTTGTTTTTCCTCAACGACCCTGTGATGACCCATTTGGCGAGCAGAGCTTAGAGGAGAAGTTTCGTGTACAAGTTCTTGATATGCATACGGAATCATAAGCATCCAGGATGGGAATTATAGTACACGAGTACTTTCTTATGTATTTAAGTTATTTTGAACTATATGTTTAACTTTACTTGACCATTGGGGTCAAGGTTTGACTTGTTTTGAAGATGGGACTACTATGGGATAGTTTCCGAGTTTGTAACTCATTTACATACTTTCTTATTTTAGTTGTGTTAAAGTATTTCCAGTTTATTTTAAAAGACTTCCGCTGTATTCTCTGATTAGCCTTACGTATTATCATGCGTGGCATAACAACTCCCGTAATTTCTCCTAGTATTTATAAGGAGGAGTTGTAGGGGGTGTTACGAGGTTACAAAGAAGAATGAAAAGGGAGTTGGTCCCCAAACCTCGAAGATTTTGACAAAGACGACTTTGACAAAATGAAAATGAACAACGTGGCTAAGAAGCTACTCCACTGTGGTCTTGGTCCCCATGAGCACAACAGAGTCATGGGATGCAAGACAGCTAAACAAATGTGGGAACTCCTTCAGGTTACTCATGAAGGAACAAGCGACGTGAAAAGATCGAAGATTAATGTGCTCATGCATAAATATGAATTGTTTCAAATGAAGCAAAAAGAGCATGTTCAAGATATGCTCACTCGCTTCGCGAACATAATAAATGAGCTTGAATCTCTTGGAAAAGTTATCCCTCTGAGGAACAAAGTTCGTAAGGTTCTAAGGAATCTTCCACGGGATGAAAAATGGATGGCCAAGGTTACATCATCTGTTGGAAAAAAAGGACTTCACAACGCTCAATATTGAGCAACTTGTTGGTTCCTTAATGACCCATGAGTTGCATCTAGGAACTCATGAGATTGAAACAAAGTTGAAGCCTGAAGGCTCGCTCTCAAGTCGAGGAATAAGAAGATTCAGAACCGATGATGAAGAAGCGCCTATGATTGTAAGAAGGTTCAAGAAATTCTTCAACAAGAATTACAAAGGAAAGGTCACAAGGAAACCAATGAAGTTGAGCTTTCATAAATGTGGAGGCCTTGATCATTTCATCAAGGAGTGTCCTCAATGGGAAAACGAGAAAGAAAAAGGAAAGTTCAAGGAGAAGGGGAAGGAACAACATAAACCCTTCTCGAGAACCGACATGAAGAGAACTATGGTTGCAGCATGGGAGAGTCTAACTCCGGACGAGGAGTAGGGAACGCATCGAGGAAGAAACCGCCCATCCATGTCTCATGGCAAATATTGAGGACAAAGAGGAATCATCAAACCCTAAGGTATTTTTAATACTATTGAGGAGGAACTTACAGAGCTGAATAAGAGCCAACTTATAAAGCTTCTATTAGAAACCTTAGATGACTACAAGGAAGTTTGCATAAAAAGAGAACAAGTAGAAAACGCCTTGAGAGTCACTAGGAAACATTCAAATTGGCTTAATACTTTTAAATGTGATACCGAGAAAAATATTCTTTGAACTTTTTGACAAGAATATAGCTTTTAATAAGCCTTTCAAAAGGTCAAAACGAGAATTATCTTTTGAACATGGAAATGGCGTAATTGAAACTATTTGTTCCGAACGAACAAGTTCTTCAACTAATACCGGTAACCGATTTTGAAAATTTAAAAGTTGATTATGAAAATGTTTTACAATAAAAACTGCGGTATTAAGAAAGAAACTGGAACCCTCAAGGAACAAACTTCCTAATCCGGTCGAGTTGGATACAAAAATATCATAATAAAGGAAGAGATGATCTTGGTTTCAATCATAAGAAGAAGAACAAAAGTCGCAAAATATGTTCCTACTCATGGGACAAGTGGTCATGTGTCCGATTGTTCCACCG
>CANSZD010003941.1:0-119212 GCA_947648045.1 Beta corolliflora
ATTTTATTACGTCAAACATTTATCATGAAATGACAACTCCTTAGTAACCAAACAATGTAATCACAGGTACGGTCGAACAAAAATAACAAACAAAGGGGGAAAAATTCATCAAACCCGAAGCTTCTCGTTCTAGCCCAACCTAGCTTGCAAATGTTCATGAACTCGCCCATCTTCTTTTGCATCTCTCGCATTAAGTTCCTCGCGAAGTCGTTCTTCCCGTATCTTCATTTCCTCTTTCCCTTTCGTTTCTCCTTTTCACGTGCTTCAATTGCTTCCACTTCCATCCTTTAACTATCTCAAGTAACTCATTTTCATGACTCCTTAGTCGTTGAAGGTCGATTCTAGAGTCGATGTAGTCTTCTTTTCCCTTAGACATTACAGAGCTCCTTTTCCTAAGCCCCTAGCATAACCCGAACGCATATCCTTGATTTTTTTTGTTAGCAATATCCTTCGGAACATTCCTAACGTCTTTTTGAAACTCAACTAAATTCTTAGTTCTTTACATTTAACTTTTGCAAAAATACTTCAATTTCATTATTTCATATTGGTTTCACCAACAAGTTCATTGCAGTTTAGGAGATATTAAAAGTACTTCCAACTTCATATTGGTCGATACTAATCACTATTGAGCCGAAGTATGATAAATTGACGCCGAAGCTTTTTCTTTATTGTAAACGTAGATATCAGACATTTGATACTTAGGAGCTAGTAGCGGAATATATATATTGTTATTGCGAATATTTGGGAGTTTCAACCATGTAACTGGGCGATCCTCCCCAGCCCCCGCCTAAGAGCATACGATTAAAGCCTAGTGGACATATTGCAATTTACTAAAATTGATCATATGGGACTATAAGTCAGGAAGATTATCATATAAGAATCTAAAATAAATCATAAACTATACTACCAAAAGAATCAAAACATTATACTAAAAATACAAAAGTAAATTTTAAGTTGCACATCTAAGCAAAAAAAGATACAGTTTTCAAGTAAAACGTCAAGAATCTATCAAAATCCAGATCAATTTTGATTCCAATGATATGCAACCTCTGCAAACAACTAAAAGAACTTTAACCGATCATCAAGCACACTAATTTTTTCTAAATTACAAGTTGATGAACAATAAGATGTCGACTTTGATCATAACTTTAAAAAAAAAGGGGGAACAGTGTACCTAGCAACGTAAAGACCGTGGCAAAATCTGCCTATCAAGCATCAAGATCTCCCCGCCCCCTTGTTTTTGTGACACGAATTTAAGAAGATTGAAGGTGAAGTAGAAATATCAAATTATTATCATTCACTTCCAATAAGCATCATACACATTGCCCAATTTTCAAAACCGATCACCGTTGGTAGTATTCAACAAATTCTAACCTGCGTTTGAATAAACACAAACTAGAGTGCTTCGTGCGCCGCACCGGTTAATCACAACTAAAATAGGTCGATGATTCAACTACAAATTCTGAGGTTCTCTATGGTGAGAGTGAATCGTTCTTTCTGAGTTCTCTCCACCATCTTTCCAGCAAATAAAATTTCTACTTTTTGTTTCTCATATATCAATCATAACATAAATATTTAAACACATTATTCAAGAGCTATTAGAGTGATACACTTGCAATTATAGAATACCTAATTGACAAATTTTACCCAATCGCTCAACGGAACAAACCAACAATTCAAGGACTATCCCCAATATGCAATTATGGAAGCATTAAACAACCCAAAAAAAAAAAAAAAATTACGACAATGACCAAATTTTAATAAATCAAACACATAGAAATTCCATATTCACAACAATTTATAAGTTTCAAACCAACAATCACAAATCACAACAATTCAACATTTTATCCTCTTAACTCCATTTTGATGGACTAACTTAGATTCTTAATAAATCACAAGAATTACAAAAATTACAAAAATCATAAATTCACAACAATTCACAAATCACAACAAATTTCATTTTTCACGCGCCAAGTTTCAACCCTAATAAACAATCATTAGTTTCCAGATAAAAATTAGGTTAAAAACGATAAACTGGCCTCGTCAAAAATGGGCGGCCGAGCGTAGGACTCCGAGGATGGAAAACGTAACGCAACGAATTCCGCACAGAAAGCAGATAAAACGAAGAAGCAATAATCAACAAAGAGAGACCGATCGTCGACGAGATCTAAGAATCTCGCCGCTTCGCGCATTTTTCATGAATTTACTGTGCACAATCTTCCTGACCATACAGGCAATTAGCGTGAATTCATGGGCGTGCAATTCCCAAAGGCTTCGGACCGCACAATCTTCCTCGTGGAACCTACGCAGGTACTCATGCGCACTTTGGCGCGGTAATTCCCAAAGGCATTATCGGAATTTAGTCGAGTACCTCTTACCTTGCGTGATTTTCCGGGGTCGATTAGCTATCTCGACCAACCTCGAATTACCGAAATTTAGGTCGAAATTTGGGACTTGTTGGATAAAATTAGAGATGCATGGATTTGTCGGATAAAATCGAGGTGCGTCTATCTTTTTGTCGGGAAAATTTACTATAAATTTCCGGGTTTTGAAGCACTTGCTGAGGGTTTTGCCGTGAACATAGATTTTGGTGGGTTTTGTGGGGTAATATTGGTGAGTAGAGGAAATTGAAATATTTTGCGAAAATGTCACGGGTGTTTTTGGGAGCGTACAGTGGCAACGCCTTAGTGTCGCCCCTTTTATCGATAAAACGTGGCAATTTTCTAGTGTCGTTTTTTTCGATGATATGTAATGTAGGCGCACTGCATTACTCGCCCCTTTAGATGCATTAGAAACACGGTTCAACACTAAGTCGCCCTTTTAGTTATAGTCTATTACGTCATTTATGTAGTCGCCATTTTTGTTATATAAAGTCGCCCTTTTAGCTCATCCCTACCCTTAGAACTAGACTGGGATTTCAACCCCAAGCATCATTAACCTACCTCATCACAGTGGCGAGTCGCTATCATTCTGAATCTCTGCCTTTTTCTTATTCTTATTCCCTTCCGTTTTCTCAACTACATTATCGCTTCTAGTTTGGGCCTACTATAGTATAACCTTTTCAACACTCCTCCGTCTATGACCGCGCTTCACCAGTGTTCTTTGGCCTTTTCTTGCCTTCTAACCTTAGGAACCCTATATGGAATCTTTGGTCGAAACTTCAACTAAGCATGACGAGATGTCTTCAAAATCAAGCGATCAAGTAATCAAGTTGGGTACTTCATCAACTCTATCTTATTGGGGGGCTTCATAACTCGGTCCACAAAGAAAATCATAGGATCCAAGTCCATACCTATCAAGGACTTCATTACAAGTCCATATATGACATGTTGGGTTTTAAACCCATACTTATACAAGACCGCACCTATTTGTGGGCTCAATCAGCCCTCGCGTCCAAAGCTCAAACATATACAACTCAAGCATTACGAGGAGTCCGAGGACTTGTTCTACATTGTATTTTAAATCCAACATAATTCTATCAACTAAATGGATCATCCCTTTGGGGGCTTCCCATCTCTCCTATTTCATAAGCCCCATGTGTACCTTGATAAGGACTTCATTACGAGTCGATACAAAAGATTGTGGGCTCCGGATCCATACCAGATCCTAACTAATTTATGGGCTCACTTAGGCCCGTAACAAACTAAAGTTAAAGACTCATTCTACAACGCATCTCGAATCAACCATAACCTACGTGGATCATCATCGGGGCTTCCCATTTCTCCTCTTTCAAAAACGGTTTTCTAAACGAAAATTTAGCCTTTAGAGGAACAACAAAGCATCTTATCATATCCGCCGCATTAGTGTCATATCTTTGAATTTGCATATCTGTATCAAGCATTCTGTTAATTTTCCTTTTTATTTTATTTATTTAACCCCTCCCTATTTAACCCTTCCCCTCCCAACCCTCTTCATCCCTTTCCATATTTTTTTTTTTGGAAGAAGGTCAACTACGCTCCATTCGTACTCTTAAAAACAAAAAAAAAAGAGCATATATCATGTATCAAGATAAGCCGGTTGCGTTGCATTATAAATGTCGAGTCACATCCAATCTTTTTAATTTGCATCCATGCATTGCATCTTAGGAGTTAAGTCGCACAAAAATTGCATTTATAACACGAGTCGTTCAAAAGCATCAAATAACAATAATTAAAACAGCAATCAATAAAGGTGCAATACATATCAATATGCAAAATGTACATGTCATAACGTAAATGCTGTCACGTGTATACAAGAAATCTAAGAAGAAGGAGGGTTCTCGATCCTCAAGGAGGAATCCTCCGGCTCCTCAATCCGCATGCCGCTCATCTCTCCCCTATGAGAACCTCGCCAATCACGCCTATCCCCTCGCCGTCGCATGGGATACACGTTCGCCGCATCTCGCTGTGCATCTCGCATGTGCTACATCCCAAATCTACCCCCATGTCGAATGGTCCAAAGAAAAGGAACCATCCTGGGTCTCGGAAGTCGAATCCCGAGGAGTCCGGGTCGAGACCCTGGGACCGGGTCGAGACTCCGGCTCGGACGAAGTCCACCCTCCCTGGGACGAGGCCGCATGAAAATGTCACAAAGCATTGGAAATCAACATCACAAGAACAATTGAAATGAAATATGATAAGCTACCCGGGTATGCGCATCGATCGCCAAGCAGACATGCTCCTCTTCATCTTCGTCATCCCATGCTTCGTGGAATCGACCACTCTGAGGATCTCGAACAACAATTTACCGAGAAACTTGAAAACAAGCGCAATACATAAGTCAAGGCAATCTAAAATAAGTATACGAAAGTTCCTATCTTTCAATACTTACCGATCTCACATGGGGCATGGCATGAACAACATGAGGCTCCGCCTCTCGCGCAACGTCAACGTATCCTCAATAGACTCCGTTCACCTACGTACCAAATTCTTAGATCCCGAACGAACAAAATACGAGCCCGAGACGCTCCCCGTTAAAAAAGAAAAACAACAACAATTAATATTTTGATCATTTCAACATAAATGACAATAAACGAGTTCAGACTCATACCTTATCAAAACGTATGTGAGGGGCTAACCGAGGTAAGAGCTCAAAGGCGTAATCATATCTCGTGATGAACAAACTCACTGGAGTCCACATAAAGCGCCACCCCATCCTCGACCGCCCGCTTAAGGGCATCTATGTCCATCATTTTGGCAGAGGGTCACGAGGAACTAGTAGGAGCGAGGTATCAACACTCGTCACATCTAAAAACGACTAAGGATTGGTTCACTTTAACTATCTCGGGTCTATATTGGCGCGCCGGGATTGCCTTCCGAGCAACCTTCACCGAGGTATATTGGTCACCCCCGCATTGCTCCCAACAAAGAGCAAGCAGGGAAAGAGTGGTCCAAAACCCTTTCCTGAGACATACCCGAAAGTACTCATAAAACCGTAACCGCAACAACAATATAACATCGCCTCAATCACGATAACAACATAAAAGCACATACAATTTCGTGTTCGTACCTCAAGAAGTCTCCAGGGACCTGAAAGGGAGACTCGCGTACATCATCCACTCCGCTGCGCAGCGCAGTGCATAGGTAGGTAAGAATGTCGCAATAGCTAAACTCGGCCCTCTCATAGGTGTGTACCAGGGACAAGTTCTCCAAAGCTCCCAGATATCGCGTCAAATCCTGCGATCCCTTGTCGGTAGGTAATATGCCACGATACAACTTGCCCATAGCAGAATGCACACCTTCTCGCTCCTCTCGTCGTCCCGACATGGTAATTCCCCTAACCACATCACGACGGGCGACATATGTCAAGGCCGGGAGCAGAGGTCGCGCAAAAGGACCAATCAATCTCCCGACTCTCCCCGGGTCGTTGAACACCCAGGTTGTCAACTAATGGCACTCGGGTGCCGCAGAAGACAAACCAGATATCAACGAAAAGTCTGGGGGTAATGGTCATCTCCCCCAAGGCATATGAAAGGAGTTGGTGGTATCCCACCACCACCCAACAAAGTTACTGGAACAAAATCCGGGAGGAATGAACATCTCCCATGGTCCTTAGAACGTCGATAAAGGGGACCCGGCCCACTTTGGTCAAGCAAAGCTAATGCACCGCGGTTCTTACGAACCTTCTTGAGAAGCCCGAAGTCAAAAGTATCGAAATGACTGGCATTTACCGTCATCTTGCAAATACAATTACGATCAACAAAGGTGCCTAAGTACTAATCTTGTGAAAAAAATAAAGTATCGCATTGCAGATACTCACACGACCCGTAAGTGGTCGATGGGAGGCATGATTCTCCAAGTAGCAGTGCAGCTGGTTAGGAGTCCATCCTAGGGCCTTTCAAACCCGTTTATGGTGCGTCACCGTCATACCGACCTCCTCTCCATCATAATCGTACGACGACATGCAAATCAGATTAATTAAAACCAAAAAGTATGACTAAAAAACATTATCAAAGAGTTCCCGACTCTAAGAGACTCTAACATACAAGCTTACTAATCTTAAAATAGCTCCCTAAGAAGCCCGATCATCACATCTAATGGGATTTCATTGGAAAACTCAAGCAAAAAAGGATTCAAGCTACAACATGCAAGCTACAACAGAAAGCTACACACTGTTGCCTAAACATGATTTCTACCAGCAGTAACTCCACACATTCAAAGTTCCCTAAACATGTGTCTAGGTTCCAAACTTAGAAATTATGCTAAAATTCATTTAATTCTAAGATTCATGATCTAAAAATTACTAAAGCATCCAAAGTTTCCTAAACATGTTTCTAGTTTCCAAACTTAGAGATTATGCTAATCCTAACTTAATTCAATAATTCATGATCTAAGAATTATCAAATTGCGAAAATCAATGCAAACTCACATGGAATGAGTTTAAACTCGCGAAGAAAACACGAACAAGAACCACCGGAACCTCGCCGGAAACGTCGCCGGAGCTCGCCGGAAAACCGCAGGAACCGGCGCGCACCGAATGTTGGTCCGAAAATCCCCATTAACAACAAAGCATTTTTGTTCAAAAATCGCACCAAAATAAAATAAAAAAACAAAATAAAACAAAATAAAAAAAGGGTGTGAATCAAAAAGGAAAAAAGGGGAGGCATACCTGAAACTCGCTGGAAAAAACCGACCACCGGAGCAGCAACCTGCCGGAAAATGCACGAGAACAAGGTTCGAAAATTTCGAGCCTCTAAAAAACGCTCAAAAATGTTCAAAAACCGCTCAAAACTTGTAACCAAGTGTAAATGAAGACTCCGCTAGCCTGGATCTGAAAAAATCTTCAAGTTTCAAGTCAAATTCGAAGCTCAAATCCTTCAACAATGGAAGTTTGGAGTTTAGGAGAGAGAGAGAAATGAAAACGGCGCAAGCAAGGAGAAAAGAAATGAAAAGGGTTTCCAGAAGAAACCCGTTGTCCAGGGCACCGTCAAATCCGCGTCACGAGCAGCAAACAGCGTCCAGCGCATCCCTCTGTGCCAAGCGTAGGCTTTGCGTCCTGCGCATAAGCATGTACAACGCGCTTGGGGGCTTCATAGCCAAAGTGGGGTCCACTTCTTCAGTTCTAAATGATTTCAAATCTTCGTTACGCTTAAACATCGCACGCAACAAACCAAAGAACTTTGAAAAACTCGCAAAAAAATACCATTTTGCCATTCTTTCAACACATGATACTTAACACAAAATTTCAAACGTACATTGCTCCATAGGTAACAAATACTCTGGAGGATAAACAGTGGAGGTCAATCGTTAGGTCTGCGGACTATTATGAATTGAAAGGCGGAAGACAACCATCAGGTCTGCGGACATTATGAAAGGCGGAAGACAACCGTCAGGTCTGCGGACCATTATGAACAAAAAGGCGGAAGACAACCGTGCCCGGACCATTATCAACCGTAATGGCGGAGGACTCCGGTGCTCTGTGGACCATCATCAACCGAGAGGCGAAGGACTCCGTCGCAGTCTGGGACCATCATCAACCGGTAAAGCGTAGGGACTCCGTCGTGTCCGTGGACCATAATCAACCGGGAAGCCGGAGGACTCCGTCCGTGACCATCATCAACTAGAAAGGCGGAGGACTCCATCGGTCTGCACCATCATCATCCGTAAAGGCGGAGGACTCCGTCAGTCCGGGACCATCATCAACCGAAAGACTGAGGACTCCGTCAGTTCATGACCATCATCAACCACAAAGGCAGAGGAATTTGTTTGGTCTGCGGACCATTATCCACCGAAAAGGCGAAGACGGAGTCGTTTATGGACCATCATCATCCAGAGAGGCGAAAACGACCGTCAAGTCTGCAGACCATTATCAACCAGAAAGGCGGAAGACAGCAGTCAGGTTTGTGGACCATCATCATCCAGAAAGGCGAAAACGACCGTCAGGTCTGCAGACCATTATCAACCACAAAGGCGGAAGACAACCGTCGGGTCTGCCGACCATTACGAACCAGAAAAGCGGAAGACAAAAGTTAGGTATGCGGACCATTACGAACCAAGACAGCTCTACCCCAATATGAGCCAGACCAAATAGCTCTACCCCGACATGAGCCGGACCAGAATAGCTCTACCCCTAGATGAGTCGGACCAGAATAGCTCTACCCCGACATGAGTCGGACTGGAATAGCTTTACCCCGATATGAGCTGGACCCGTAAAAGCTTTACCCCGACATGAGCCGGACTGCAATAGCTTTACCCCGACATGAGTCGGACCGAATAGCTCTAACCCAATATGAGCCGGACCAGAATAGCTCTACCCGGACATGAGCCGGACTAGAATAGCTCATGATACCATTTTCATATATATCATTTCATCTTTGCAAATTTACGATTATTTTCACATGTTTGTTCCTGAAGCTTTTGCTTATTTTACAGGTAACGGCGTAAAAGAGTAATTTTGGATTGCAGAGTATCTAGAATCATTCTCCGTCCCGATACGTATACTTTGACTTTCGGTTTTACAAACCTCAGTCAAAGTGGGGGCTTCTGTAGACACATAATCGTGTCTCCCTATTTAAGGGTCCAATGATGAAACATACCGCGCTTTTAGTTGGCGCAACCCAACGGAAGAGCAATCCGAAAAGCCAACCCAAAATAAGTTTAAAGTGTATTTTGAAATCTTATTCGAAAGCCAAATTAATTATTCATGATAATTAATTGTATTCTAAGCCCACAAAATGTCTTGAGTCCATTTTAAAAAAAAAGCCCAATGGTTTATTTATTATTTTTAATAAATATTCAAATAAATTGAAATCAGATATTTATTCCGCAAAAGTCAATCTCCGGATTTAAAGTGATAAAATAATCTTTTAAAAACGCGTTTAATCAAAGAGGCTGGCAAATAAGCTGGACGCAGGCGGTGTGCCTAGTGCGCCACGTGCGCCCAGTGCATTGGCCAAGCTGTGTCAGGCGTGCCAATCTATGCCTGACACGTGGATCTGTGAGTCACACAGAGTCCTGCGCCTAGCGCACCACTCTATGTGACACACAACCTTTCTTTTTTATCTTTTTAAACAAGTGTACCACGTGTACGTTCTCTATTGAGCTTGCCACGTCAGGCGCGCCAATGTGCGCCTGACACGTGTATATGGGCGTGACACGCCAGCCTGCGCCTAGCGCAGGTAGGCGCATGAGGCGCACACTCTTTTTTTCAGTAAATACCCCTTGATTTCCCGAATCAAAGGACGGTTTTTTTCAATTTTATTTCTCGAGCATTTTAAATCCCAAATACTTACGTACTATATTTCGAACCTCCAAAAACTTCTAACACATCAAAAACATTAATCCTTTTTACGTTCTCGATCATACGATGCTTTTGGTTTTAAGATTGCTCCTCCTGAAGGTCGTTACGCTCTTAGGCCTAAACCGAACAGGTATACTCCTGAGGACCCTTGAATAATTCCTTTATTTATATTGGCTTGAAGTTACTAATAATTTATTGTCATGATGTAGATATTTGATTAAATAATCGTGTCTATTGTGCATTATAAACCTCTTTTCCTCTTATTTTTGTATATAATATTCATGTTGCTTTGATTGTTCTATGCATAATTTTATCACCCACATGTTATTATTGCTAAACAAGACCTAAAGAGTTGTTCTAACTAATTCAGATAATTTGGACAACCTGCTAGGTACCGTGTAATATTATTGCTTAATAACTTGTTGCTAAAATATAGCTTTTATGTATTTCCTGAACTAACCTAGACTAATATTTATAGGGTGTATAAAAATATTATGTGGTGATTCTTTTGCATAAAACTATGATATGAATCGATATTTAGTCTAGGCCAGCACTGGGGAACGTGGTTCATGATGACCATATCCGTACCCTCACCCCCCCGAACTCAATCTATGGTTCATTGACCATCTATGGAGTCAGGACGGGGAAATCTATATTGGATAAGTCCCTAAGATGTCCCTAAAGTTTTCAATATCCAATTAGGTTTATAAGTTTTCCTCTAAAAGACTTGTTGGCGACTTCAAAACGAATTTCAATAAAACCTTAACAATGGGGAAGTCACATACGCGCTCACACAACGGTAGGCGAAAATAAAATCACGCCTACACTTCCCCTTCTTCTAAACAAAGTGTTGAGAAAGATTAAAAAAGGGAAATAGTATTATTTCTCTCTTAGCCTTTATATGTACCATAGGGTCTTGGCTAATAAGAAGCTAATCAAGCTAATAAGTAGGATCGTCTATGAGTAGTAACCAGGGATAATAATCTTTATATTGTTGATCCTACAAAATCAATTACATAATGACATATTTGTTAATAATATTAATATTTCATTGATTTAGCTAAGTTTAACTACACATTTTGAGTAAAGTAATTTTATCATGAGTGAAAGACAATTCTTTACATGGCTGGTGACTAAATTTGATGACTTATAAATACATGAGTACATGAGTAGGTGATAAGAGGTTTTTAGTGTGTCGTTAAGGCACCAAAAATCGCTTTTCAAACAATATTTAAAAAGCATATCAAGCAATTACTAAGAACGTAGTAAAGGTAAGTCAAGGGTCGATCCACGGGGAAAATGGGATTAATTAAAGTCTAGAAAGTCTAGATTACATAATTGAGGGGTTTTTGGGGGTTTAAATTGATTTGGTAACAACTATGACTAGCTACTATCAAAGGACTAGCAAATAACACGAGATGAAATATCAAATAGGAAGAAACTAGAGTTAAGGCTACTAGTATGGATCAAAGCGGAGCAACAATCATTAATGCAATCGTGAATCAAAGGCAACGATTACGCAAGGTTTAGTTTTCCTCTAAACTACTCTAGTCCTCTCTCGAATGGTCATCGAGAATGATCACTTAATCAATCAACTAAATCCTCTCTCGAATGGCTTTAGTCAATTGATTAAGAGATTCAATGAATTCGGAAAACCCCTAATAAAGGATCCCCATAATTTCTACCCAATATCTTGGCCTAGAAATTAAGTTGATTCATGGGGATGATAAAAGAGTTCAAAATTCGATTAAGAACATTTGAAATCAAAATACCAAAGCTTAAATGTAATCAATATCTATCCTAAGGCCTCATGACACCAAGATCAATGCATAATCATCTTTAGATCATCACAATCACATTAACAATACATTTAAACCCTAATCCATACTTTCACCCTAACCCTAGACAGGAAACTACTCACTAATCATGGATTCTAAGCAATGAAACATGAAATCTATAACTAATCTAGGGTTAAACATGATTAAGAGATAATTAATCTAATGAAAAATAACAATTATGAAACTATAATAAACGAGATCTAATAATATGGAAAAACAAAGAATAACAACAAAAAGAGAGAATAAAACTGAAAACTTTGAAACTAATTGAATTAAATGTACCTTCAATGTTGTAGAAAACACAAACTATGATCTAGAATCTCCAATCTAAGAACAAGCCAAAAGTTTTTTCTCTCTAATATAAACCTAATAATCTCTCTAGTCAAAGGAAAATGAAGCATAAGTCTCAAACTAAAAAAACTGTATTGTTTTAATTAGGCTCGAGCCTTACAATTTTCGAATGGAAATAGGTGGTGCGGGCGCACCACTTAAGTGGTGCGGGCGCATCAAGGTTACTGATTTTAGGCGTCCAATCTTCGTAGGAATGGTGCGGGCGCACCTAGCTGACTGACAGTAAGAGTGCTGAATCTGTGGGGTGGTGTGGGCGCACCGATGTCAGGTGCGGACGCACCAATGTGTGCGGGCACTTCTAAGGCAGTGCGGACGCACAAAGTTCTCAGCTCACGCTTCCTTTCTTCCATTTTCGTGCGTGCAAACTCCTCGAAACTCCCGCCTATTGCCATATCTACCAACTCTCGACCTTAGAAAAGGTCATACCTGCAATCAAAGCACGGGAAAACACGGTAAAAGCAAATGTACTAGAAATCCAGTCAAAATTGACCGAAAATCTAGCATAATGTCACTATGATCAACAATGATCAAGTGAAAGAAATAGAGAAGGGAATGAGGAAGAAAGAGGGGAGGAAAGAGGATCAAACCAAGCTAAAAGGAGCTCATAAAGTGCGTTCAAAATGCACTTATCAAACTCCCCCAAGTTTAGCATTTTACTTATCCTCAAGTAGACTAAGAATGAGAAAGAAGAAAGAGAAGAGGTGAAAAAGAGGAAAAAGAAAAATCATGCAACAAACTAATCTAAATGCTCTATAAGCAAAGCTACAAACATGACATGCAAGCTAAATGAGTTCTGATACGCTCAAGTTATACGTTGTTTTTGTGGTATTTTAGGTACACTTTGCTAAGGGATTTATTCGTAATTGTTAATGTTTGCATATAAATCGACCTTAGCGGAAGTTCGGAATTTTGTATATTAATTATTGTTAAAATTGTAAGTTCCGAGCTCTTGGAAGCATGAATGGTTGGAACAACTTCACAACATCGTCTCACCAACCAAGCTCCGCCACAACCAAGCTCCACCAGCCGCATCGCAAGCATGTCCAGCATCGCAAGCCCAAGCACCGCATGCCCAAGCACCACATGCACAGCCATCGCCCATGCGAAGCCTGCCCAGCGTCATCGCACAGCAGCACACGCTCGTCGCACCTCGCGATGACGCTCGCGACTCGCGACCCGCACTGCTAGCCAGCGCTCCATGCATCTCGCGACCCGCGAAGTAGCTCGCGACTCGCGACGCTTGCAATCGCACCTCGCGATGCCTGTCGCGACTCGCGACCCTCGCGCCCAGGCCATTTTGTGCAGAAGACAGAGTACTCGTCGCGACTCGCGACCAGTAGCACGACTCGCGACGTTTAAGTCGGTTTGGGACCACGTTTTGTGCGGGGTTTAAAAGCCTCCTAAAACCTAATGTAAAGAGGAGGGGAAGGAAAGAAGGAGCAGAGCTGAAAATGGAAGAGGGAGTCTCCAACACTCCTCTCTTAATTCTCCTTCCTCACTTTTGTTATCTTTCTTAGTTTTCTTAGTTTTCTTAGAGATTTCAATTATGGGATTTGGTTTATGCTATCGGATTGTAGCTTGAACTGTTCTTGAAGAAATTAACATGAAGCTTCAACCGTTATTGTGAGATCTTTCCTCTCTATCTATTTTCCTTGATTATGGTTCAATTTCTATGCTTGTGATTTATGATTATTGCATAATTATGCTAGGAACGTTACTAGTTTGATTGTGTAATTAATCTAATGCTAGATTTAAGAATAGAATCGGATTGTTTTATTCTTTTATCAATTTGTAGCAAACTAGGGAGTAACTTAGATGCAGATCGTCTTGGTTATTTCTTAGGGAAATTGAATCAACTGTTGAATGTTTATCGCGTGTATGACATTAGCAGGTCTATTGGTTCTCTGTGTTTATTGCTGCTATTGGATTGAACTTAGACGCAGATCGGACTAGGTTATCCTTTAGTTAGGGTTTTATAGTCACACTGATCGTGCTATTCAACTAAGAATAAGGAGAATGCGAGATTAGTTCTCGACAATAGATAATTATGGAAATAATTAGAGTGGAGGTTCAAGGATCGATAATGAATTGAAGTGGATGTTAATCGGATTCAAGATCTTCCTATATTGATTTCTCATTTTATTTATATGCTAGTTAGTTTTAGTTTGTTAGTAAATCTACTTGAAACCCCCCTTTATTATTAGGTTTCTCGGCCCTTAGCTTAATCTAGGTTTTGGATCACGCTAAATATAAAGCTCGTCCCTGTTTCCCTGTGGATACGACCCCTACTTCCATTATACTAGCTTAGTGTAAAAGAGAGTAGGAGAAATTTTATCTTTGGCCGGGTGCGGTGCACAACGACACATCCGTGCCCGCCAAGTTCATAACATGATTTAGGAGACCAACCAAACACAAGTGGGAAGATGATTAAGAAGCACAAGAGTGACTCAAGAGATCCAATCCACCGATCAACCAAGTCTCCTTGAAAAATAGACTTTCTAAGAGTGATTTCTCACTCCTCTCCACTTCCAAGTCCCGAGTTTGACTCCCCCCTAGGGATGCTCAACCATAATAGCTCGCCTCTACCACATTTTGATGACCCTCATCATGACTTGCACAAAATCTCACCCGCCACTACTAATTGACCAAGTTCAATCTAGAAGTCAAAAGGGACTTTATTAAGGTTGTAACTGGGCTAGGTTAAAGGTGTGGATAACAATTTAGGAATGTGGTGCAAAACGGATAAAGTTGAGTACAAACTAGGGGGTAAAAACTCTCCCAAGCTAGTCTAAACACCAACTCAAATCGAAATCTCACACAACTTTGAATCTCACTTTGATTTTCACTTTTTGAACATTGATTTTCACTTTTTGAACACAAATTTTATTTTCTTTTTTTTTCATTTTTCTCAACAATTTGCTCTTCCTTTCTTTTTAATAGAAATCCAAATGAAACACTAAGAGCATTCTTTCTTTCTTTTATTTCCTTTCTCTTTCCTTTCTCACAATTTTCCTCAACTTTTGCAATTATACACGCACATTAATTCACTTTCAACCAAAGACTTAGTATCAAAACAACTCAACTCAACACAAACTAGACAGTACTCCACTTTGGGGAAAGTTTGGCCATGACTTATTATGAGGGTTAAGCAAAAATAGGATAGAAAGGCTCAAATGGGTTGAGAAGTGGATAACTATACAGGTATAAAAGCTTTTTGGCTTTTGAGCTCCTATTTCTAACAAAAACAAACGCCCTAAATCATTCTTCTATAGGCTCGGTCTTATGCAATCTTGGGGAGCTAAAATGCAAGTCACAAGTTAGGCGAACAATAGTGAGGGTTGTAAATGAGTCCGACGAGGTTCTTGGCCCTCCTTCGGGGTTCACCGCACAAGGGACAAGGTAATTCAATCAACCAACTCGCCTAGTTTCAAAAAGACTCTACCAAAAGTAATCGTTCTCAAAGATCACCTAAAGTCACACCAAGGCTTCCAAAACCATCAAGTCGAATACAGGAAAGGTCTTCCAATCAAGTTATGAACACTCTCAGCCACAAATCATGCATGCAACCAAGCTACCCTAAATGCAGAAAAAGGAAAAACAAATTTTTTTTGTGATTTTTTGTGTTTTTTTTATGCAAGGCAAACCTACCAAAAACAAACTACCAAAACTAAGCTAAAAACAAACTACCAAAAATAAGTTGAAAACAAACTACCAAAAACAAGCTATACAAGGGTGATTTGGATAAAACAGGGGTGAGGACAAAGACCAAGTAGAAATAACCAATCACCAATCCGTACCCAAAACCGATAGATACCCACATAAGTAACCACCTAGGACCCCAAACTCCCAAAAACAAAGGCATAACATGCAAGGGCCCCCAAGCTTAAGCGAAACTCCGCGCTCGGAGTTGCAAAAGGAGGGAGGGGGAGGGGGTTAAAATGAGCACCTAATTGTTCCCATCATTGCCCCCATCGGGAGGGGGGTGAGAAGGGAAAGACCCACCTGAATACCCGTCTTGAAAGTAAGACGGGTAGTGGGGGAAGGAGCGGAAAGGTGCCTCCTCAAATGGCCCAGCACTAGGGTCAAAGGCAGAAGGGTAGTAGGGGTGGTTAGGGAAGGCTGGCTCATGTCCGGAGCGGACATTGGCGAGATGAGTTCGCCAAGACACTCTAAACACATGGTCAAGGTCGGTGCGAATACCGTCAAGGGTAGCAGTAACCGCACGGTGATTGACCGCCTGAGAGGCCATATCAAAGGGCTGGGAGGAAGAGGCTTCGGCCACCTCACTCACGAAAATGCAGTGGTCGGGCCTCGGAACCCTCGGTACCCTGTTCACAGTGGTGGACTGGAGGTAGGTCATATCAGAGCAATGCTCTGTGCCAATAGGGGTAGGGGGAACCCACCATCGGTTATCACAGTCATCGGGGGGGTTCCAAATGAACTCAGTGTCCATATAACAATAGGTTCTCCCCCCCCCACAAGCCAAATGCAACTGGTCTTCCTAAAACCACGCAAAAATTTCATCTGATGTAGGGCCGCACCATCCAATAAGTTGGACTGACCAACAGAAGGCACACTTTCTTCTAAGCGGACCAGGTAATCGTCCAACGAGAGGTAAGACGCTAGCCGGGTGATCATTCCACCACAAATGATCTCCCCAGTTACCGCAGCATACCCCCGAATCTCTTGCAATCGATTAAGGAAGATAGCTGCAAAATTTATTCGGGCTCCATGGTAGGCCCCATTAGTGGCCAACCAGAGAACCAATAGCTCTTCCTTTCTCAATTGCCCGACTTCTTGCTTAGGAAAGAAGGTATAAACCAACATCCTATGGAAGTAGCAGAGAACGGGATGGATAATCTCAGAAGCTTTGGACGAGTTCGTCCGGAATTGTGTGGTGCCATCAGTGATCTTGGCCCACCACTCTTGTTCATTGTACCCCTCCCAAATTATGGCTGAGGAGGCATCACATGGGGCACTAGAGTCCGTCCCAAATGCTTCACAGACCTCGTCAAAAGACAGTGTTCTGACTTGATTAAAAAGACGAGCTTGGATAGTCAGAGCACCGGATTCCGGATCCCAACTTATGTTCAACGAACTCAAGAACTCAAGAGTCAATTGGTCATAAGTAGGTTCCCGGACGTGAAGGAAGTTCGACAACCCTAGATTTTCTGCCATCTGCCTTAGTATCGAGTCGATATTAAGGTGCTTGTAGGTACCAGAGTCATAGAACTTCGTGGGACGAAGAGTTCGGTTCGAAAGCCGTGTAAAAATCTGACGGTGTGCGGCAATTGGGAATTTGAGAGGGTAGATGGGTGGAGGATTAGAGCTAGAAGAGGGTGCCTGCGAGGAGGACCCTGTTTTAGCTCTCTTAGCCCGAGAGGATGATCCTTCACCACTTTTTTCCCATGGTGGTGTTTTAAAAACAATTTGGAAAAGATTTCCTTTCAAACGAGGAAAAACAAAGGGCGTGGCCTTTTCAATGGGACACTTCAATACCTTGGACAAACAAATCACCACACTAATAAACACACAAAAAACCTAAAATAGAAAAATCTGCCAGCAAACAAATCCCACAATCAATAGCAACGAAGTTGCTAACAAGCAAGAACTGGATTCTACTCCAAAAATTCAACCAAACTCACGAAATTATTCAACTCACACAATCAACAATCCAACAACATGTTTATCAATACTTTCTCAACAAATCACTTCAAATAGTGCAATGTAGCTCACAAAAATCCCATAGACTATGAAATTTCCACAAAGAACATAAAATTACACTAGTTCATCACAACACCAACCACAAATTTGGGCAAAATTCATGAACAAACCAATGCTAGAAGAAAAACAAGCATGCAATCAAAAAGAAAACAAACTTGTAGTCCAAATAACAAGATTATAAAAGAAAAATAAGAATTTAGAAAGAGATTGCCAACTTGGAGATGAAAATCCCCAATTTTGAAACCCTAGTAATCCAAATCTTGCAAAAACCCCCAAATTGATGCACTTGAGTGTTGTAGAGATGAAGGAGATGAAGGAGATGAAGTTTCCGGTGAGAGGGTGGCCGCAGGTCACCGGAATATTGTGTTGGTCCAGATCTTGAGAAGATGAAGTGAGAGAAGGTGAGTTAGATGTGAGAGAGCTTCGAAAATATGAGAGAAAGATGAGTTGAGAGCCGAAAAATAAACACGGTTTTTGTGTTTTTAGAGTTGTTTCGGTTTGTTGCGGGTGCACCAAACTTCCTGCCTAATGCTGAGTTTTGCGGGGAGATTGGTGCGGGCGCACCAAACGCCCCGCCTAATGCCGAAGTTTTATGGGAGATTGGTGCGGGTGCACCAAAGTTCTTGTTTTTTTTACCTTACTGCAGACAGAATGGTGCGGGCGCACCTCTCAGTAGTGCGGGCGCACCATTCAAAATTTCCGGAAAAATTTTCGAATGGTGCGGGAGCACCTCTAAGGGGTGCGGGCGCACCAAACAGACTGCCCAAATCTTTTCTCATGGTTAGCATGGTAAAACTCAACTCAAATCCGCTTAAGCTCAATTGAATGCTCATGGTTAGCTGGTAAAAACAAAAATCAAACCAAAAACTAAAAATAGAAAAAGAAAAGAAGAAGAGAAACGGGTTGCCTCCCATGTAGCGCTTGTTTTAAGTCATTAGCTTGACTAAAAGGATATGTTCTTCAAGAGGAGCGCTCGGGCGAGCGAAGGATCAAGCAACCAACATAACCGATGGCTTGTTTATCGAGGTAGATCTTCAATCTTTGACCGTTCACCAAAAATGGACCATTCTTGCCCAAAATCTCATAGGCCCCATAAGGTGTGGTCTTCAACACTTGGAAGGGCCCCGACCACTTGGACTTTAATTTTCCGGGGAAGAGCTTTAGCCTTGAGTTAAACAACAAGACTTTGTCTCCAACCCGGAAGTCTCTTTGTTGAATCCGGTGATCGTGCCATTGCTTCGTTTACTCCTTGTAATCTCGAACTCTCGTATGCATCAAACCGGAGTTCATCAAGCTCAACTAGCTTTTCCTTCCGAGCATCTCCCGCCAAATGAAGATCCATGTTGAGCTCTTTTATTGCCCACCAAGCTTTGTGCTCGAGTTCAACCGGCAAATGGCAAGCTTTGTCATATACGAGGCGGTAGAGAGTGGTTCCTATAAGCCGTACGAAGAGCCCAAAGAGCATCATCAAGCTTCAAAGACCAATCCTTCCTTGTCTTATTTACCACTCTCTCAAGAATATTCTTCACTTCTCGGTTGGAGACTTCAACTTGGCCTTGGGTTTGGGGATGATAGGGAAGTCCGACTTTGTGATTCACACCGTACTTCTTCAAAAGTGCCTCTAATTGCTTCTTGGCGAAGTGTGAACCGCCATCACTTATCAATACTCGGGGCACTCAAAACCTTGGGAAGATGATCTTCTTAAGGAGTTTGGTTACAACCTTGTGGTCATTGGTGGGGGGAGGCAATGGCTTCAACCCACTTAGTTGCATAATCAACCGCAACAAGGATGTACATGTTGCCCAAAGAAGGGACAAAAGGACCCATAAAGTCAACTCCCCATACATCAAAGGGCTCAACCTCTAGAATGTTTTGTTCAGGCATATCATGTCTTTTCGTGATACCACCACTCCTTTGACATCTATCACAACTCAAAACAAACTCACGAGCATCTTTTTGCAATGAAGGCCAAAATATACCACATTGGAGCACCTTAGCAACAGTTTTGCTTGCTCCAACGTGCCCTCCACATGCCAAGGTATGGCAATGGTTCAACACCAAAGTGATCTCATGATTGGGCACACATCTTCTAAAAACACCGTCGGCGCACTTCTTAAACAAGAGAGGGTCATCTTAATAGAACCTCGAAGCTTCCTTAAAAAATCGCATCCTTTGTTGAGAATGAAAACCATGAGGTTCAATACCACAAGCCAAGTAGTTCACATAATCCGCGAACCATGGAATCTCATTATTTTGAATGGCAAATAATGCTTCTTCTCTTAAATCTTCTTCAATATGGGTCTCGTCATGATCCAAGACCTTCTCATCAAGAGGGAGACGAGAAAGATGATCAGCTACCACATTTTCCGTCCCCTTTTTGTCCTTCATCTCAAAATCGAACTCCTGAAGAAGTAGCACCCACCTAATAAGCCGAGGCTTTGCATCTTTCTTACTCATCAAATAACGGACCGCAGAATGATCTGTACACACAATAGCCTTATTGCAGGTCAAGTAAGACCGGAATTTGTCAAATGCAAAGACTACGGCCAACATCTCCTTCTCCGTAGTTGCATAATTCCGTTGAGCATCATCCAAGGTCCTACTTGCATAGGCTATCACATGTAGCCTTCCTTCCTTGTGTTGCCCGAGAACAACGCCCGTTGTAGAATCAGTAGCATCGCACATCAGTTCAAAAGGCAAGCTCCAATCCGGAGCTTGCACAATGAGGGCAGAAGTGAAGGCCTTTTTTAAAGTTTCAAAAGCCTTAATATAAGACTCATTAAACTCAAAATCTACATCTTTTTGAAGTAGATTCGTCAATGGTTTGCCTATTTGAGAAAAATCCTTGATGAAATGCCGGTAAAAAACCGCATGTCCAAGGAAAGCACGAACTCCCTGTCACCGAGTTCGGTGGCGGAAGCTTCTCAATAACCGAAACCTTTATCGGATCCACTTCAATGCCCTTCTTTGACACTTTATGCCCAAGGACAATGCCTTCCTCGACCATACAGTGACACTTCTCCCAATTCAGGACAAGGTTTGTCTCTTGACACCTTTTTAATACACATTCAAGATTAACAAGACATGTGTCAAAAGACGAACCACACACACTAAAATCGTCCATGAACACCTCAATAGAATCTTCTAGCATGTCAGAGAAGATTGTTGTCATACACCTTTGGAAAGTAGATGGGGCATTACATAAACCAAAGGGCATCCTTCGATATGCGAATGTCCCATACGGACAAGTAAAGGTGGTTTTCTCTTGGTCATCCGAATGAATAGGGATTTGAAAGAATCCGGAATAACCATCGAGAAAACAAAAGTGTGAATGACGAGCAAGCCTCTCCAACATTTGGTCAATGAAGGGGGAGGAGGAAATGGTCCTTGCGTAATCAATACAAACCTCCACCCAAGAATGCATTCTAGTGGAAATAGTTTCTCCTTTCTCATTCTCAACAATAGTCATACCTCCTTTTTTAGGAACCACGTGAATCGGGCTCACCCACTTGCTATCGGAGATTTCATAATCGGAGATTTCTCATTCCTGCGTCACGCAATTTCATAATCTCTTTTTTCACAACTTCTTTGAGATTGGGTTGAGCCTTCTCTGATACTCTATGGATGAGGCATTACTATCAATGAGATGGATACGATGCATAGCAAGAGAATGGCTTATCCCCTTAAGGTCATCAATCGAGTACCCAATGACATATTTATATTTTTGTAGTATCTCAATCAATTTTGATATAGATATGTCATCAAGACTCGAGTTGACAATAACAGGATAAGTACATGCATCATCAAGAAAAATATACTTAAGAGAAGAGGGAAGGGGTTTGAACTCTACCTTAGGAGGAGGCTTGGAACACTCCTCTTTGTCAATGGATGTAGCTAGAACCTCAAATGCTTCATCTTGTGTCTCCTCAACGGTAGTGTCAAGAAGCATAGAGAATTCCTTCACCTCTTTCATGTCCAAGCTCGAGGCTTCGGTAAGAGAAGCATACAACTCATCCCCGGTGTGAACCACACTCGCAAAGCATCTTCTATCTCATTCTCCACTAGACCGACCCAAGAAATTCTCTCTATCATAGGCCTCTTCAAAGTCTTACGTAACTCAAACACCACTCGCTCATTGGCTACCTCAACCGTGATTGTATCATTCTTGCAATTGATCACGGCACCTAATGTCTTTAGAGCCTCTCTTCTAAGAATAAGAGGAGTCTCCGGATCTTCCTCCATATCCATTACCACAAAATCACAGGGCACAAACACATGTCCAACTTGGATTGGCACATCCTCTAACTCACCATGGGGGACTCTCACAGTGCGGTCCGCCAATTGAATCGTTTTCCGCGTCGGATGAAGTGGAAACTTAAGGCGCTTAGCAATAGACAGTGGCATCAAACTCACACTCGCTCCTAAGTCGGCCAATGCACCCTTAGGCTCTAGATCACCTATCTTCATCGGCAAGGTGAAACTCCTGGGTCCCTTTACTTCTTGGGCATAGCACATTGCACAAGAGCACTCACTTGGTAGGGCAAAGTGATAAGCTCATCTTCAAGCTTCCGTTTATTGGAGAGGATCTCCTTTAAAAATTTAGCATAGGCCGGAATTTGAGACATACGCTCTAGGAAAGGAATGTTGATTTGAAGGCTCTTTATGACATTGAGGAATTTAGCGAACTTGTCACTCAATTTTCTCTCCACCAACCTTTGAGGATAGGGAACCGGAGGCACATAGGTCTTAGTTGGTGTAGATGATGGCAATGGAGCTTTATCACCAACTTGGACTTGTGGCTCATCTTTTTCCACTTTCTCTTCTTTCTCACCTTCCTCAACTTCATCTTCTTTCTCAACAACCTCAACTTCTTCTTCCTTCTCTAACTCTTCATTAGGCATCTTGGGACCCTCATAACTTGTTCCCGACCTTAAATGGATGGCTTTGGCTTGGTGGAGGTTGGGGTTAGGAATGGGTTGCCCCAGAAGTTGATTTGTGGGAGTAGAGGGGTTTTTCTTGGCTACTTGGGCAATTTGGGTTTCAAGTATTTTGTTATGGGCTTGTAGCTCTTGAAACCTTTGCTCATGGTTTTGGAGAATTTGGTTCATGGATTGGAGTTGTTGGAGAATTTGGAGAGAGGTTGGATCGGGAAATGGAGTGGGTTCGGGATTTTGTTTGGGGAATAGAGGGTTAGATGGAGGTTTTTGTATATTGGCTCTTTGATGTGGAGCTTGGTAGACATTAGACCCTTGTGAGGATGAACCACCTTGATTATAGTTTTGGTTATACCCTTGCACATACCCTTGGTGTTGAGCTTGGTTGTACCCTTGTTGAGGTTGGTTGAAGCCTTGATTGTAGTTTTGTTGGGGTTGTTTCCAACCTCCTTGTCGATTGCTTCTATACCCTTGGTTTCCTTGGTAACCATCTCCTCTAGATTTTATTGCCGCCACATGCTCCGAATTTGTACCTCCACAATAAGAAGTATGATGATTAGTACCTCCACAAATATCACAAGAAAAAGAATTTACCTGTGATGGATTAGATGATGTGAGGTTGATCTTGGAGAGCTTCTTGTCAAGTTGATCCATCTTAGCTTGGATTTGATCCATGGGATCTAATTCAAACTTCCCACTCTTCTTAGGTTGAGCACCTCTTCGTCGTCCACCCCATGAATAGTTCTTAATTACTTCCTCAATAATGGACTCAAGTTGATCTTGCGGGATCTTAGAAAGTTGACCTCCCGCTCCAGCATCAAGGTTGGCACGATATAGGATCAAGGCCATCATATAGAAGAATCGCATGAGTAGATTTTTGGTGAACTCGTGGTGAGGGCATGAACGGATCATCTCCTTGAACCGCTCCCAAGCTTCCGTAAGTGTCTCATCGTTCTCTTGCTCAAATGAGGAGATCTTCCTCCTTATGTATGTTGTCTTCCACTCTGGAAAGTATTTCTTCAGAAAGGCCATTGTGACTTCCTCCCATGTAGTGAGGGAATTAGCAGGTAAGCTCTTGAGCCATGATTTTGCTTTTTCGGTAAGAGAAGACCGGAATAGATGCATCTTGATGTAGTCTTGAGAGACGTCATTTGTGGTTATCATGGCACAGATCTCAAGAAACCTATCAAGATGGTCAAGAGGATCTTCATTCGACCCTCCACAAAATTGTTCTGCTTTCACCACCCGAGTGAACTAAGGATGAATGCCGAAATTTGTAGTAGTGGTGGGGAGTCGAATACCACCTTGAAGAACATAGGAATCCGGATTTCCGAAATCCCTAAAGAGTTGTGGATTTGCTTCACCCATATCTGACTCAACTTCACTTGTTGTACTTGAGGCTGGTGAAGATGGTTCGAAACCCAAAGATAAATCTTCCAAATTTTTCCGAAGCTTTCGCAAGGTTCGGTCAATTTCTGGATCTAGAGGAAAGGTGGATGAACCATGAGCTCTTCTTCTCATATAACACAACAAAACTAAGTAGAGGATTAGCAAATAACAACCACAATAAAAAGAAAATAAAAGAAAAATCAACTAAGCAAAACTAAACTAAAATAAACTTCAATTAATAGCACAATCTCCCCGGCAACGGCGCCATTTTGATAAGAGATTTTTAGTGTGTCGTTAAGGCACCAAAAATCGCTTTTCAAACAATATTTATAAAACCTAACAAGCAATTACTAAGAACGTAGTTTAGGAAAGTTAAGGGTCGATCCACAGGGAAAATAGGATTAATTAAAGTCTAGCAAGTCTAGACTACCTAATTGAGGGGTTTTGGGGGGTTTAAATTGATTTGGTAACAACTATGACTAGCTACTATCAAAGGACTAGCAAATAACACGAGATGAAATATCTAATAGGAAGACACTAGAGTTAAGGCTACTAGTATGGATCGAAGCGGAGCTACAATCATTAATGCAATTGTGAATCAAATGCAACGATTACGCAAGGTTTAGTTTTCCTCTAAAATACTCGAGCACTTTCTCGAATGGTCCTCGAGAATGATCACTTAATCAATCAACTAAATCCTCTCTCGAATGGTCTTTAGTCAATTGATTAAGAGATCCAATGAATTCGAAAAACTCCTAATAAAGGATCCCCTTAATTTCTACCCAATATCTCGGCCTAGAAATTAAGTTGATTCATGGGGATGATAAAAGAGTTCAAAATTCGATTAAGAACATTTGAAATCTAAATACCAAAGCATAAATGTGATCAATATCTATCCTAAGACCTCAAGACACCAAGATCAATGCATTATCATCTTTAGATCATCACAATCATATTTACAATACATTTAAACCCTAATCCATACTTTAACGCTAATCCTAGATAGGAAACTACTCACTAATCATGGATTCTAAGCAATAAAACATGAAATCTTTAACTAATCTAGGGCTAAACATGATTAAGAGATAATTAATCTAATGAAAAATAACAATTATGAAACTATAATAAAGGAGATCTAATAATCTGGATGAACAAAGAATAACAACAAAAAGAGAGAATACAAACTGAAAACTTTGAAACTAATTGAATTAAGGGTTTTTCTACGTTATACCCTTGTGTTTTTTCAATTTCTACGTTGTACCCCAACCTTTTAAAAATTCCACAAAGTACCCTCAAGGTTACCTTATTTAATGCACGATGCCCCTACCGCTGATTATATGTCATTAATTTCATTTAATTTTTTTAATTTATTGGAACTAATTTAACTTATACATTGTTTAACGCTCGGAGGGAATATTCACAAATTAGATTAGCTCCAGTAGATAATAAAAAGTAGACGAAATTAATGACGTATAATCAGCGGTGGGGCCATTGTGCATTAAAAGAGGTAAGTTTGAGGGTACCGTGTGGAATTTTTAAAAGGTTGGGGTACAATGTAGAAATTGAAAAAACACAAGGGTACAACGTAGAAAAACCCTTGAATTAAATGTACCTTCAATGTTGTAGAAATCACAAACTATGATCTAGAATCTCCAATCTAAGAACAATCCAAAAGTTTTTCTCTCTAATTACCCTAATAATCTCTCTATTCTAGGAAAATAAAGCATAAGTCTCAAACTAAAAAAAACTCTATTGTTTTAATTAGGCTCGAGCCTTACAATTTTCTGACGGAAATAGGTGGTGCAGGCGAACCAAGGTTACTGATTTTAGGCGTCCAATCTTCGCAGGAATGGTGTTGGCGCACCATGAAATTGGTGCGGGCGCACCAGCATGGTGCGGGCGCACCTCAGAGCTGGTGCGGGCGCACCTCAGAGCTGGTGCGGGCGCACCTAGCTGACTGTCAATAAGAGTGCTGAATCTATGGGGTGGTGTGGGCGCACCGATGTCAGGTGCGGCGCACCAATGTGTGCGGGCACTTCTAAGGCAGTGCGGACGCACAAAGTTCTCAGCTCACGCTTCCTTTCTTCCATTTTCGTGCGTGTAAACTCCTCGAAACTCCCGCTTATTATCGTATCTCCCAACTCTCGACCTTTGAAAAGGTCGTACCTACAATCAAAGCACGGAAAAACACGGTGAAAGTAAATGTACTAGAAATCCAGTCAAAATTGATCGAAAATCTAGCAAAATGTCACTATGATCAACAATGATCAAGTGAAAGAAATAGAGAAGGGAATGAGGAAGAAAGAGGGAAGAAAAGGGAGGAAAGAGGATCAAACCAAGCTAAAAGGAGCTCATAAAGTGCGTTCGAAACGCACTTATCAAACTCCCCCAAGCTTACCATTTTACTTGTCCTCAAGTAGACCAAGAATGAGAAAGAAGAAAGAGAAGATGTGAAAAAGAGGAAAAAGAAAAACCATGCAACAAACTAACCTAAATGCTCTATAAGCAAAGCTACAAACATGACATGCGAGCTAAATGAGTACATCACAAGATTTAAGAGACCAATCAAACACCAGAGGGAAGATGATTAGGAAGCACAAGAGTGACTCAAGAGATCCAATCCACCGATCAACTGAGTCTCCTTGAAAAATAGGCTTTCTAAGAGTGATTTCTCACTCCTCTCCACTTCCAAGTTCCGAGTTTGACTCCCCCCTTGGGATGCTCAACCATAATATCTTGCCTCTACCACATTTTGATGACCCTCATCATGACTTGCACAAAATCTCACCCGCCACTACTAATTGACCAAGTCCAATCTAGACGTCAAAAGGGACTTTATTAAGGTTGTAACGGGGCTAGGTTAAAGGTGTGGATAACAATTTAGAAATGTGATGCAAAAAGGGTAAAGTGGAGTACAAACTAGGGGGTAAAAACTCCCCCAAGCTAGTCTAAACACCAGCTGAAATCGAAATCTCACACAACTTTGATTCTCACTTTGATTTTCACTTTTTGAACATTGATTTTCACTTTTTGAACACAAATTTTCTTTTTCTTTTTTTTTTCATTTTTCTCAACAATTTGTTCTTCCTTTCTTTTCAATAGAAATCCAAATGAAACACTAAGAGCATTCTTTCTTTCTTTTATTTCCTTTGTCTTTCCTTTCTCACAATTTTCCTCAACTTTTGCAATTATACACGCACATTAATTCACTTTCAACCAAAGACTTAGTATCAAAACAACTCAACTCAACACAAACTAGACATGTACTCCACTTTGGGGAAAGTTTGGCCATGACTTATCATGAGGGTTAAGCAAAAATAGGATAGAAAGGCTCAAATGGGTTGAGAAGTGGATAATTATGCAGGTATAAAAGCTTTTTGGCTTTTGAGCTCCTATTTCTAGCAAAAAGAAACACCCTAAATCATTCTTCTATAGGCTTGGTCTTATGCAATCTTGGGGAGCTAAAATGCAAATCACAAGTTAGGCGATCAATGGTGAGGGTTGTAAATGAGTCCTACGAGGTTCTTGGCCCTCCTTCGGGGTTCACCGCACAAGGGACTAGGCAATCCAATCAACCAACTCACCTAGTTTCAAAAAGACTCTACCAAAAGTTATCGTTCTCAAAGATCACCTAAAGTCACACCAAGGCTTCCAAAACCATCTAGTCGAATGCAGGAAAGGTCTTCCAATCAAGTTATGAACACTCTTAGCCACAAATCATGCATGCAACCAAGCTACCCTAAATGCGTAAAAGGAAAAACAAAATTTTTTTGTTTGTTTTTTTTTTTATGCAAGGCAAACCCATCAAAAACAAACTACCAAAACTAAGCTAAAAACAAACTACCAAAAATAAGCTATACAAGGGTGATTTGGATGAAACAGGGGGGGGAAAAAGACCAAGTAGAAATAACCAATCATCAATCCATACCCAAAACCGATAGAACCCCACATAACTAACCACCTAGGACCCCAAACTCCCAAAAACATAGGCATAACATGCACTAAGAGGTTTTTAGTGTGACGTTAAGGCACCAAAAATCGTTTTTCAAACAATATTTATAAAACCTAACAAGCAATTACTAAGAACATAGTAAAGGCAAGTCAAGGGTCGATCCACAGGGAAAAGGGGATTAATTAAAGTCTATCAAGTCTGGATTACCTAATTCAGGGGGTTTTGGGGGTTTAAATTGCTTTGGTAACAACTATGACTAGCTACTATCAAAGGACTAGCAAATAACACGAGATGAAATATCAAATAGGAAGAGACTAGAGTGAAGGCTACTAGTGTGGATCAAAGCGGAGCAACAATCATTAATGCAATTGTGAATCAAAGGCAACGATTACGCAAGGTTTAGTTTTCCTCTAAAATACTCGAGTCCTCTCTCGAATGGTCCTCGAGAATGATCACTTAATCAATCAACTAAATCCTCTCTCGAATGGTCTTTAGTCAATTGATTAAGAGATCCGATGAATTCGGAAAACCCCTAATAAAGGATCCCCTTAATTTCTATCCAATATCTTGGCCTAGAAATTAAGTTGATTCATGGGGATGATAAGATAGTTCAAAATTCGATTAAGAACATTTGAAATCAAAATACCAAAGCATAAATGTGATCAATATCTATCCTATGGCCTCAAGACACCAAGATCAATGCATAATCATCTATTGATCATCAAAATCACATTAACAATACATTTAAACCCTAATCCATACTTTCACCCTAACCATAGATAGGAAACTACTCACTAATCATGGATTCTAAGCAATAAAACATGAAATCTATAACTAATCTAGGGCTAAACATGATTAAGAGATAATTAATCTAATGAAAAATAACAATTATGAAACTATAATAAAGGAGATCTAATAATATGGAAGAACAAAGAATAACAACGAAAATAGAGAATAAAAACTGAAAACTTTGAAACTAATTGAATTAAATGTACCTTCAATGTTGTAGAAATCACAAACTATGATCTAGAATCTCCAATCTAAGAACAAGCCAAAAGTTTTTCTCTCTAATATAAACCCTAATATTCTCTCTAGTCTAAGGAAAATAATGCATAAGTCTAAAACTAAAAAACTCTATTGTTTTAATTAGGCTCGAGCCTTATAATTTTCTGACGGAAATATGTGGTGCGGGCGCACCACTGAAGTGGTGCGGGCGCACCAAGGTTACTGATTTTAGGCGTCCAATCTTCGCAGTAATGGTGCGGCGCACCTCGAGCCGGGTGCGGGTGCACCTAGCCGACCGACAATAAGAGTTCCGACTCGTGGGGTGGTGCAAAGGTGGTGCGGGCGCACCAATGTGTGCGGGCACTTCTAAGGCAGTGCGGACGACAAAGTTCTCAGCTCACGCTTACTTTCTTCCATTTTCGTGCGTGCAAACTCCTCGAAACTCCTGCCTATTACGTATCTCCCAACTCTCGACCTTAGAAAAGGTCATACCTGCAATCAAAGCACGGGAAAACACAGTGAAAGCAAATGTACTATAAATCCAGTCAAAATTGACCGAAAATCTAGCAAAATGTCACTATGATCAACAATGATCAAGTGAAAGAAATAGAGAAGGGAATGAGGAAGAAAGAGGGAAGAAAAGGGAGGAAAGAGGATCAAACCAAGCTAAAAGGAGCTCATAAAGTGCGTTCGAAATGCACTTATTAGTAGGGATGCTTTAATAAGTTTATAAGTACTAGTTTTTTATATATGCACGCGATGCGTGCGAAAGCAAATAGAAAATTAAATTGTGTTATTGCATCTATCTAAATCTTTGTTTTAAATTAAAAACAGGAAGCTAAACCACCTTGCAATTTGATATGTTGCCATGTAATTTGGCCTTGTCTTTTTGTTTTTCTTTTTAATTGGTAAAGATAGTGACGGTTAGTTACTTGATGGCATATTTATAATTTAGGGTGGATATCGAGTTCTCCCTCTTTTTCATATATAATAGAGATATTTTGTCATGTAATGCACCTTTACATATATTGTAGCAGAGTCTTTCTCCTTAGAGCAACCACAATGGTTGAAGGGAGGGACTAGCTTGCAAATATATAAAAGATGAAGCTACTAGCTTTATTATTATGGAGCTACAAGCACTTATGACTTGGAATAACCTTGTAGCTAGACAAAACTATATGGTTTCAGAATAATCTAGACATGCTTTTTTGTTTCTTATTACACTATTATTTGGGCATATTTTGACAAGTAGGACCTACAAAAGCTACAGGTGATTATGGCTTTCTATTGAAGAGGTTATACCTTGAAATTGTTGCAGTTTGGAAAATTTGACATGGCAAAGCAAATTATAAGTGGTTGTGGGTTACCATTGTGGATGCTCTTATCCCCCAAAAAATAAAAAAGAGTAGCATAGAGAAAGGGGAGGTTGTGTAGTAGGGTTAGGGGTGTTCATGGGTGGTTAATCGCCCCGAAACGTCATTTCAGTTTGCAAATCGTAACCGTAACCGTTTAGAACGGTTACCGCCTAATTGGTAAACCATTATTTCGATACGGTTTTTCGGCTAACCACTAACCGTTTATTCAAGTTATACTGTTATATTTTACTTAATGTACATATATATATATATGGCAAAATTTCAAAAAACTACCTTTTATAATCAACTTTTTTCATAAAACTACCTTTTATAATTTTTCTTTCAAAAAACTACCTTATATAACAAATTTATTTCAATATGCTACCACTTTACGTTTATATTTAATAATAATCGATAAATGACAATCGTCGTAGTTATTGCTGCCGGTAACGTAGCGAGAAAAGAGGAAAGAAACGAGAGGGGAAGAAAGAAAAGCAATTTATGGTGACTCAATTATTAGTGATTAAACCCCATTAATGGTAAAATGGTAGTATATTGAAAGAAAATTTGTTATATAAGGTAGTTTTTTGAAAGAAAATTTTTAAAAGGTAGTTTTTTGAAAAAAGTTGATTATAAAAGTTAGTTTTATGAAATTTATCCTATATATATATATATAGGGACAAGATCACATGAGAATGCCTCCTTACATGAAACATGAGAATGAATCTCAACCACACGATTGGATTAGAGTTACAACACTTGATCATTAGAGTTATACCCCCGAAAAAAATTCGAGCCAAATTTTTTTTTTTCTAGAAATTTTTTTTTTCCAATAATTTTTTTTGGAGTTACATAACTTTTTAATTAGAGTTACATCACTTGTTCATTATAGTTATAGTGCGTAAAATTCATTCTCATTTTTCATGTAAGTATGCATTCTCATGTGAACTCACTTCTATATATATATATATATATATATATATATATAATCTATTTTTGTGCATATATTTAATATTATATATACTCTAATATAAAATGTATTATAAAGTGGATAATAAATCCATTGGAAAATATAACTACACTAAGAATTCACTCCATTCGCTAATTATAGTGTTTTTGTATAAGTACTAGAGTTTCCAAGCAATCACATATATACTTCCTCTAATTGTTACAAATATACGAGGTTGATGTGGTGGAGTGAGCAAGACGCTTCCCACCTCATATCTCGCGGTGCCCAGGGGTCAAACCTCATGGGACTAATTTGAGGATTTCCCCTTATCCCTTAAGCTGAGCCCCTTTATTTTACCTTAAAAAAATTGTTACAAATATCTACTTCCTCCGTTTTTTTGTAAAAAAAACGGAGGAAGTAGTATAATTGAAGTAATTGTTAGAAAAAAAATCCGATTTTTCGGTTAACCGTTTACTAAAAAATCATAACCGTAACCGTACCATATAACCGTTACTTTTATTGGTTCGATAACCGTACCGTTAGAATTTTTTTATCAATACGATTACCACCCATTTAGACCGATTTTTTGCGTTTCCGGTTTCGGGTTTTTATGAACCTAGGGTAGGTTAGGTGAGTGTAGCATGACTATGCCGTGTTGTGCAAGTCTAGTTTTTACACTACAACACTCCCAACTCCCAAGTCCCAATCCCATCATACTTTAAAATCCAGCAGTTTTTGAGAACTCAAACTACGATAGTGACTACTACTACTACTACTACTACAGTGCTACTCTCCTGTTTTTTATCCTCCTTCAAACTCAAAAAGTTACTCTTTAAAAATTAAAAGAGAACCCATTCACTTGAATTCTCGCTGTCTCACCCTCTTCCAAGACGGTCTTCTTGTAAGTACTCCATCAACGAATAATTTCATCATATCTTTTTTGTTTGTGATTACGCATTTCTTATTTTCTATTGCAATGCTCTGTCTGCTTGAAATTTTATAACAAAACTTCATAATTTTATGGATAATCGTAATTTAACACTATATAAACTTTCTTACTTTCCAGTTTGCTGTTATTTTTGTCAGTTTATGTGATGCTGCTGCTTCAATTAATTGATTTCTGCATTAATATTCATTTTGTAGTGAATTCTCTCTTTTTCTTTTTGCAATTTAGCGAATTATTAGCAGTAAAATCGAGATAATTAGCTTTTTAAGGAGGTAATTTATTCAGCCTAAAATGTTTTTGTGTGTTTTCGTACCATTTTTATCATACACCGTTCGAGATATTTTTTTTCATTGCTCAATTAAAACCTAGAATGTACCATAATGATGGAAAACTTTTGTTCTAATTGTAGTACATAATTCGTTAATTGTTCTTAGTAAAAATTCTGAATAAAAATGACCAGAAAATAAGCCTGCAAACTGCTATCAGACATTGTACCGAATTATTCCACTTGTCCAAAAATTTCACGAATATGAGATTCAGAATCACGTTTTCTGAATAACATGATTAACAGTCATTTAATCTCGTTTAAGTAACACGTTAATGTAATTTATTACTCCCTCCGCCCCTTAATAGAGTGTCCATTTCTTTTTTGACACTATTCAAAGAGGAAAGGAATCCCTCAAAAAAAATTCCAATATATCTAAGAAAAAACATATCATATGAGGGTCTTGTTTGATTCGTCTCATCAAGGCTAAATAAGAAAATCAAACTTTTATAATTTTTACTAATATGTAATTAAAGATATTAACGATACAAAATGTGCATTGGCAAACGTGCATTGGAGAAATGGGCACTCTATTTAGGGACAGAGGGAGTACTTGTAATGGGAGTAGCAAAAAAAAAAAGAGAAAGAAAAAAAGATGCGGATGGTTAATTGCATCATGGGAGGATAGTGGTGATTTGAGCATTAGTACTATTGTAATAATTGTTGAATTTAATGTTGTCTGTCACCTCGAGATCTGGGGTACAAATTCATGTTCTTCTTTCACCTACATGTCATTAATTAAATACTTTATTTTTTTGTTTGCTTTGATTTTTCAACAAAAATATTTTGGGTACTTTGTCTGTTACCAAGTTTTACGTTTAATAAATCTACATAAGTGCACATTTTTAATAAGTTAAGATTAGTTACAATAATATTCTCCTAAGTTTAGACAAGTTGAGAAAATTAAGGTGAAGGAAATACACGTTGGAGAAACACTTTTAAGAATACTTTCGACATAATAAGTTTAGAAAGGTTGAGAAAATTAAGGTGAAGAAAATACACCTTGGAGAGGCACTTTAAAGAACCCCTTAATACTTTTACCAGTTTCTATATTTTGTGGTTTTAAAATTTAAGACTTCATATTACGTAGGTTGTATAATGAATTTTAAGTTAGTCATGTTTATTTTTAATACCAACAATTGAAAGCTAGAAAACAACTTTTTCTGATTTTCGTATTACTTTTTTTTTAGTATTCGTTAAACTAGAAGCTGAAAAATGAAGATTTTTTTTCATGAAATTATACTAGAATCTGAAAAATGAAGACATAACGAATAGGAACATAACATGTATGAAATCTTAACGTGTTGTCCTAAACTAGTGATTCTATTGGCATGGAAGTTGGAGGTATGAAGAGGACGACGACGAAGCGGTGGAAAACACTTGATGACAGTGGAGGTTATTCAATTCAAATGGAGTTACGGCGGCCATCCTGCTGTAGTAGGCCGGCTTGGCTACTAAACACCCTTGCTGGTAAGGGTTACTCTGACACTTCCACCATTTTTTTTCAAAATGGCTTTTGCTTTTTTTTTGTTGCTTTTGCTATCCTTTTTGTTTTGTTTTGTTTTGTTTTGTATTGTATTGTTGGAAGATTCTTAAATTTGACAAAGGGTTGAGTTGGTTATGGGTAGTATCATATGGCCCATATTGCTTTGCAATGAATTACTATTACTCCATTTCCCATAATTGCCACCTATCTACCTTTTAGTCTTTTACTATTAGATATGGCTTCCATTTTGTGGTTGTACTTGTGTGGTAAAGCTTTCAAATAGTGTCAAGATAAAGTCTTCTAGTTTAGTGTTGGCTTTTTCTATTCAAATTTATATTTTGGTTTGGACTTGTCTTTTTAAATTAAAATAGGTACTCCCTTCCACTTTGACCCTATGTTCTTTTTTAGTATGTCAAAATAAGTATTGTTAATAGAATTTTTTTTGTATGAATTGCCTCATCATACTTTTTCCGTTTCTAAATATAAGCAATATGTTGACTTTCACACATAACAACGCACTACTTTACTTGTTACAGTAATATCTTAAATTATCGATTAAGAAACTTATAAAAAATTGACATTTTAAAAATATATTTTGATATTGTATGATAGCATTTGTATTTATATTGTTATTTTTTAAAAGCGGTCAAAGTTAATATTCGAATAGTGCAAAATATTCAACGTTGCATGTATGTAGAAAAGGAGGTAGTATACTCTTAATCCATCATTTTTTTATTCAATTTTACAATAGGTAACTAAAATTACTAATAATTAAAGTTGTGCATTGACAAAACGTTAGAGGCCGATGTGAAACAAGTAAAAAGAATATAAGGTAATATTCATTGTTGTCATAAATTAGGAGGAAGTATAATTGTATAAGTGTATATCTGTTGGATTTTTTAACGTCACTCAAGTGCTCCCAAAATGATGTAAAAGTACCCTAGGAAATGAGAAATACTAATGTACCCCATTTTTTGAATTTGTTAATCTCTAATTTGGCACTTGCAATTTAACAATGTGGTAGTAGCTAGCTTTGGATTAGGCAATTATTTCTTAATCATTATGAAATCCCTAAGTCTACAGTTATCATAGGGCTCATAGCAACACTCAAGCCCCCTTGTCATGTAATCCTTCATTCTTGTGTTGTGATTCTTATGAACATTATACAACTTAATTCCTTGGATACGTGAATTTGATAAGATAATTTATGCTATATTGAAAAATATGGTGTTGCTAAATCGGCGGACTAGATGAAATTGAAGGTATTATCAAATGATTACTACTGAAAACACCTTCTAGATTTTTATCAACAAAAAAAACACCTTGTAGATTGAAATGAAATTTCTGAGTCCTCTTAGGAAAATGGATAGAAATTTAGGGATGTTAAGCTTAGTACTTTGGGGCATATTGACAATGAAATCCTTCATAATTCCTACATAGTTGTGAAGATAGATATTTACTATTATAATTAATGTGTATATCAACTGAAGAAGTTATGACAGATGTGTAGAACCTTTTTACATCTAATAGAATGCTCTGATAAACCTTGTTAGCATTGGTTTATGAATCACTAGCATTACTAGTGGTTCTCAAAATCCCCCCTGCCTTGACTGATAATTACTTTATTCTTAGTGTCCACATGCTCTCTAATCCAAGGTTAGAATACTCATCCTTAGGGCTGGAACAAGTCAGGTCAGGTTAAATTGGTGTCCATGATATGTGATTTGTTATATTCGTGTTAGTATGTACTTGAGTATCAAATCTTTCAGAATAATTATGTTGTTGGAAATATCAATAAATAAAATTATACATCAAGAATGAGCGGGACAAAAAAGTATTGCGACCTTTATAAAAATTGAGCAGTATATATATAGTATAGTTGGCTCTCCCTGGAAAAAGTAATGTTGACATTGCTATTGCTCCAAAGTAGCTCATTTGAAAAGAGAAACTCTATATAGTCAACAAAATACTCCCAACATCCCATTGAGTTTTATTGATTTTTTAAATTTTGGTAGAGTGAAGTTCATAAAAGGTAATGGGACAAATTAAAAAGAAAAATGAGGCCAAGTTAAAAAAAACAGGAGGAGTTGAAAGATAAATTTAGCTCGCTAAAATTTTATCGAATAGCCTAACTCTCGGAAAATTTCTCCACTAAACTTGGAAAAATTCAGCTAACTACTAAAGTTTAGTCAAATAAGCATACTCATCTGAATTGAATTGGTGACTGGTTTTCTAAATTCTAAGGATATGAATAGTGGTACAGGAATGATGGTTGGTGCAGAGCAAAGCTCTCATCAAATCCAACTTTTGGTCTCATGCGGCAAAACCTCTCTATTCTTTGTGCAGTTCCTATATCTTTTCCCTTAAAGGATTCCTTTGTCAGACACGCTTTCTGGATTTTACCTTCCATTTGCAAATTTAAGTTTTAAACTTCCCCCTCCCTGCCCTTATTGCCAGACTTTTCAACGGTGGGAAAAATAAATCTGCAACCTCAATGTGTTATAAAACACATCATTCTCATCTTAGTAAAAGAAGAAAATGGACACATCATTTTCAAAGTATTACTTTGATCAAACATCAATTATATACTCCCTCCGTTTCTTTTTAGTTTCTCCGTTTATTTTTGAACCAAAAAGGAAGTTCAAAAGCATTGAGAGAAAGTGAAAAGATGGAAAAAGTAAACCTGGAAAGTGATGGAGAGAAAGGAAAAAGTGGGTTCAAATATTAAAAAGTGGATGACGTGGTGCAAAAAGTAGGAGAAATTATATGGCATACGTTATCAAAAATAAAAAAGACGGTGTGTAGATTAAAAAGAAATCAATAAAAAAAGAACGGTGTGTAGACAAAGTTAAAAATGGAGGGAGTACTTCTTTTTTCCTTTTGGTTTCTCAATTTTCCGATTGATATGTGTTCTCTATAGATATATTTATTGGGTTTATACACTATGCTGTTAATGATATTTGCATTGACCCCTGGCATCAAGGGTCTCGTTGCAATATACTCCTTGTGATATTTTTTATTTGTTTCACTTAGACTTTTTGTACTGTCCATATAATTCACGACCATATTTTTTTTACTTATATAAAAACAAACTTTATTATGTAAAATTTTATAACATTTGTCTTAATGTACTCATTTAAATTATCAATTTTTAAATTCTTTACTAAAGGAGGATTACAAATATTAATGGTCAAAGTTGTGCACAAAGAAACGTAAAAAAATCAGTGGAAATAGTTATAAAAGGAAAATGAGGGAGTATTAGTATAAAAATAGCATTTTCTTATCAGTTTATATAGTTTAAAATTTGAATAACTAATTAATAAATGATATAATTCTAGAATTTCTTAAAAAATAGTTGGACATGTTTATATTTGAATGTTACATATGCTGCACTAAGATGCAGACTACATTCATGATAATGTTATGGAAGTGATTGCATCATGTTGTATACACTGCAGATCTAGACCAGAAGATAACAACCTTAGTCCATAGCTCTAACAAGGACAAAGATGAAGGTGAAGCAGATACATTTGCTCAAAGAGCGGAGAGTTATTACCAGCAACGACCCCAATTGTTATCTCTTCTCTTAGACCTCTACAATGCCTATCTTTCCTTGGCAGAACGCTATTGTCAATCTCTACACAAACATCATAATCATCCCTCTATATATCACCACAGGGCCATGTCCTCCTCTGAGAACGTCTCAGTTTCTTCTCTCCATGACAACCACAGTGAAGAAGACTGCCAATCTGAAGCTGAAAGCTCACTTTCCTACCAATTACCATCCGGATCATCAGTTTCAGTAATTCCTCGGTACAATCATAGTGATGAAATAATATCCGAGTTAGTCATCAAGAATGTGGAGTATGATCTTATGGTTGATGAGCTCGTGATGATGGAAAGGCAAGGCCATGATTCTTCAAGGAAGATAGAGTTACAGAGGAGTCTCTTGGAGGTTCTAGAATCCGAGAGGATGATTCTTTTGAATGAAAATGCGGGATTGAGGTATAAAGTTGGTGCTCTAATTGAAGAGAACAAGGGATTAGCTTCAGAGTCCATGTTTATGAAGAGGAAGGCAGGAGAGTTGGCTAGGTGTGTATTAAAGATGAGGGAGAATCACCGAGTTTGTATGCTTAGTCGTAAAATTGAGGAGCTTCAAGGTAAAATTTTCGGGTTAGAGAGGAGGAACCGAGAGTATCATCAACAACTGGTGAAGCGCGATAAGATACAATGCTCTTCATGCAAAGAAACTAGTACGAGTATGGGCGAGGACATAAAGAGCAAAGATGTGGAGGGTGTGAGCACAGAAGCTTGCTTTCAAGGAGATAAAGAAAGAGGCATTGAAAAGAAAGGTGTGAAATTTTCTAAGTTGTGGGACAAGGTTAAGAATTCTGATCTCTTGTTTCTTTGTACACCGCATCCCACTAAGTCCGTTGCTCGTTGAGTACTGTAATATGTTGCTACTAAAATTACTAGCTAGGTTATTAGATACCATGAGTTAATTTGGTAGAATTTAAATCTCAATGGTATGTTGGTGCTTGGTATGAGATTTTGGTCTTAGTATTTTCTCATAAATAGCAAGTCTGAAGCAAGTATATTTGTAGAATCAATATTTGTAGTACCTAGTATATTTTGTAATTGCAAGTAACTACAAGGTAACAAATTATATTTACGTAATCTTTGCTTTTAAATTTTTCTTTATGTGCATAGATTTGTACTCTACTTTTGTTTTCGTGGAGGAGTTTATTATTTATTTATTATGCTTGAGGGAACTCTACTTGTTTCTTCTTGTTCGGTTTAAGAATGTCCCCTTAAATTTAGAGAAATAAATAAATCCATTGCTATAGATTTGGATGTTAATGGAAATAACGTGAAGAGTTGGCGAATGAAGGGTCGTGCGTGCCGCGCGTCTTTCTTGCGTTTGGCACAACGTTGACTTAAAGCTGCATTTTCCTGATCTGACATCTGAGTATTGCCCGACCTGGCGAGGGTCTACCTGCCCGGGCTTGAGGTTTGTCCGGTCGGGCGCTTTGGGCTTTTCTTTTCCTTCCATTTTTTTGGTTGCGGGCCCGACGAGCGAGCTCCTTCAGCGGGATTCTGATTTCTATGTTTTTATTGTTTATTTTGTCTTTCCTATAGATACCTTTTCTAAAATTCGAAAGGTATTTCTCTCTCTAAATAAGTTATAAAACAATCTCTTTTATACTTTTCTTGTACATTACTATTTTCGTTCCATAAATTTCTAGTCATTTACTATAACTTCAAAAACCAACATAAATTGGAGAGATAAGTATGCGAAGTGGGCCATTTATTATTTGTAACATAGGAGTAGAAAGAGTGCAAAGTAGGTACTTTATTGTTTTCTAATAAGACACTGTAGATAATGTGGTTATAAGATAGTGTAACAAAAGGTGGGTCCATGTGGTGCAACAAGTAGGTAATAGAATAATCGCGTTCGTCTTGTAAAAAACCGCTACTTTTAATTTAAAATTACGCAATCGCTAAAGCCCAATATAAAAAGAGAACGGATTACCTTTCGGAATATAATAATGGCAGTTTAATCTATTTAAGAATCCGCCTTAATTCATTCAGTGATCACATATTTTATTCCATTTTAGTGACTAGTTTAATATATTTATTGACTAGTTTAACCCGTTCGTTAAGACTATCGGGTTATTTTTTTAAAGTTGCATGCTCTAGTTCGAGATTCAAAGGGAAACAGAGGAAGGAGAATAGAATGGATGACTAGGTTGGTGCGAGATGTCTAGGGATAACATTGGCTTAGTTTGAGATCGAATGAGCTTCCTGGGAGAATGTAGGCTTGGCTTTGTCTAATTTTATGTTAGAATTAGACCGCTTACTCTAATAATTTGTTGAATATTATATTTGTTTGCCAAAAATGGAATAAAGTACAAATGGGAAGAATTTTATGAAAGATCCTTAAACGGAAAATAGGAACAACTTTATGAAATAGATGGAGTATTTTTTATCTTTAGACATTCAAATTCACCATTTTACTCTTTAACATATAACAAGGAGAAAGTTTCATAAAAGTAATTATTTTATAATTTATACCAACACACATTAAGAAAAAACTATAGTCAAAGTTTCTTCTTGTATATCGTAAAAGTCAAAGTTTCTTCTTGTATATCGTAAAAGTCAAAGAAACTATAAGGAAGGGAGGGAGTATCTTATTGTCAACATTAAAAATAATTTTAGTAATACTTCCTCCATTATTAAATTATCACTACATACTTTTTTGGCGCATATATTAATGATTACGTAGAGATAGGTGGAAGAAAAGCCCTAATAGCACGTGCAAAGTGGATATGTGAGGGAAAAGTTACCAAAAACGTGTTTGTTTTTTATCAAACCAAAATAAGTTTGTAGTTATTAAAGTAAACTTCCATAAAAGTGAAAATGTTGAAGAACGTAAGAATTATATAATTATCTCACGTCTCTTTTTATGTGTGTCCCGTAACACCCCAAAATATTTAATACTATTTAGTAATTTAAAATATTATTTAGAGTTGCTGATATTATCGATTTCATATTTCTGATTGGACTTTGGCGAATTAAATTAGACAAGTATTTCTGATATTAGCTTTTCTAAACAAAATAACTATTTTAGTTTAAGTGTGATATTACTTGGTGAGATTAGTATTAGATATAATGGATGATATTAGAGGATAATGCTTTATGAGATTTTAAGTTATAAAAAAAAATGAAGAAGAAAAGAAAAAGGAAAAGGGGATTAAAAACCCTCATTCATCACTCTTTCCTTCTCTCTCCCGTATTTTTCCCCAAAACACTCAAACCCCTGTTTTCTCTCTCTTCCTCGCACCCCCCATTTTCTTCCGTTCGTGCTACCACCCTTCGTCGGCGCACCTCCTAAGCTCGCCGGAGCTTCTCTCTCTTCATCTTAGAGCTGCTGGTCCTACTCTTCCCTGTCGTCTGTTCGTGCTCTGTCACGAGATGGTGCTCGAGGTGGTGCTGGTGTTCGACACGGCTCCTCCAGCGTTGCTCGTGCGCCGCCGCCGCCTCCATAGCTGCTGTTGTTGTCCCGCGGTGCGGTTTCCTTCACTGTTGTGCGGTGATGCCGCTTTATCGCAACCGTTTTAAGGTGCCACACTCACTTTCTTCTTTTTGTTCTAACTCTTGAACTTTGTTGAGATTATGATGTTGATGATAAGACATAAGTACTCTGATTTGTGATTTATTGTTTGGTGGGATTGTTATTTTGATTTTGAATACATGTGCTTCGATTTATGATTTGTTATTGTTGATTTTACTGATTGGTAATTGAGGGAGGAATGCATGTGTGAGTACTATGTCTGTGATTATGATTAAACTAAAATTGAGTTGAGTTAGTTCTGAGAAAATATGGTAAGAAGTAGATGGATTGGGTGACTACACTATAGCTCTAAGATTTCAGATTGATTAGAATTAAATAATGGGAGAAAAGTGTCTGAAGTATTAAATAGTTATGATATAGAATTGAAATTTCAGAATCTCAAGATGATACTTTAGGATAAGGTATATTAGTATGTTATTAACACATTAGTCTTTGTATTTTATAAGACAATAGTTTTCATAAAATAATAGTTTTCTTATGGGAATATTGAAGCTGCAGGTTTTCTAATTAGATCGTCGTTTAAGAAAAATATTTTGATTATACTTATATACTCGTATGTTCTTATAAATCATACAACTGATATTTTCTACGGTTTTTTCACCAGGTACCCCTGAGGTTTCACGAAATGCACAAGGTACCCTCGTTGTTTCAGAAATGCACCAGATGCCCTTGTGGTTTGCATAAAATGCACCAAATACCCTTAATGACTAACGGCGTTAAGTTTCTGTTAGTTTTTAGGGTTAATTAACCCACCTAACCCTCATTAAACCCTAATTAGCCCTAATTAACTAACTAAATCTAACTTCTAACCCTAACCTAAAACTAACCCCCTAACTTCAAACCCTAATCTAACCTTAACCCCATAACTTCAAACCCTAACCCCACCACCACCACTACCCCCCCGCATGACCCCTCCTCCCCGTCGATTTCCCCACCCCACCCACCACCATACCCAGCGCCCCCCTTCCCCCACCCCCCCTCCCTCACCCCTCGTCGATTTCCCCACCCCACCCACCACCATCCCAGCCCCCCAACCCCGCAACCCCCCCTCCCCCCTTGTCGATTTAGTTCGATTTCTCCCCACCCTCGTCGATTTCCTTCTATTTTCCCCAACCCCCCCGTCAATTTCCCTCGATTTCCCCCCACCCCGTTGATTTCCTTCGAATTTCCCCCAACCCTCGTCGATTTCGTTCGATTTCCCACTATTCAAGAGAAAGAGAGAGGTTTCAAAGCATATGCGCATATCTTCAAGACCCCGACGAAGAAGAAGGCGAGGTGGGTCGTGCCGTTTCGCTACCTAGCCCGGTGGAAGATGCCCGAAGCTTCGATGGGCGGTGGTAGTTGCGAGGAGGAGAGAGATAAGCGAACCGAGGGACCGACAAGAGAGAGAGAAGGGGAGGTGGTGCACCGGTGCAAAGGGCGAGATGGTGGTGCACCGGTGTAGTGGCGAGATGGTGGTGTGGTGGTCGTGCGAGTGAAAGAATTGGAGTGACGGCTTATGTTGTGAGGAGTTGAAGTGAGGGAGTATTAGGGGCGTGAAGGGAGGGAGGGCGTGTGTGGTGGAGGGGAGGGCGGAGAGAGAGGAGAAGAGGTGGAGGAAAGAAAGAGAGGGGAGGAGGTGGTTCAAGGGGTTTTGGGGCTGGGTGGTGGGTGAGTGACGGGGGTGGCTAGGCAGGCCATAGGTGGATGGGTGGGTGATTGGGGGTTCTAAATGGTGAGAGGGAGGTGTTTAATTAGGGTTAATTATGGGTTATTTGGAATAATTGGGTTAATTAGGGTTTATTTGAAATAATCAGGTTGATTTGCCCTTAATGACTAACGGAAACTTAACGCCGTTAGTCATTAAGGGTATTTGGTGCATTTTATGCAAACCACAAGGGCATCTGGTGCATTTCTGAAACAACGAGGGTACCTGGTGCATTTCGTGAAACCTCAGGGGTACCTGGTGAAAAAACCGTATTTTCTAAGTACTATAAGCTATATCAGAAGAGTATTTATGTACTAACCACAACTTTTTAGGTTTGTATGAACAAAGTTAAAATGAAGATTTAGCAAGGAATGAATTTGGTGGTATAGTGTAGTGTTGTTATTAATACCTTAATTTCAAATGACTATTTTAATTAGAAGGAACCATAATAAAGTTGATATAATAGCCATTAGCCTGACTTGAAAGCGGACATGTACTCTATTTTAAAGAGTTTTCACCTATCTTATTGGAGATGATATATTAGCTTGGAGACCACCTTTGTATTATATGGAGTCAAAAAGGCCCTTACTAGCTATATCATGTCCTGGTATGGATTGTGAGTTGATGATCTATATGAGAATCATTTGAGTTGCATTATGTTTAGTGATGATAGATTTACGGAATATAATGGTAATGGTAATGCTAGTGCTCTCCAATTTCTTGAAATGGATATGATTTGTACATAATTAACTTGGAATGTAATTTGTGCGTGATTCAACTAGAAATCGTGTCGCGTGAATGATTAGTTTGTCTTTATGCTGACAACTTGAAGAATTTGTTTGATTTGATCGATTATTAGAAACATTGTTGATTTTTGGATCATTATGAAAGAGAGATTGCCACCTTGTTGTTGATGATTTCCTAAATATATTACTAGCGTAAAATAAAAGATTATATGGAGTAGTTATTGAAGTTTAGTAATTATTTCTTTTATCTTCGCCGGATTTGGGAAGATATCATGATATGGATGGCAGGGGCTCCCGGGCCTATCATTGTTCATTGGTGGATTGGTAGGGGCTCCCGGATCCACCAAATTTTATTTATTGATATTCGTCGTATGTGGCAAGATTTCGAACCGTCCTCAACTTTAGTGTGACTGGCAGGGGCTCCCGGGTCACCATATAAAAGCTAGAGTTGGGGAGTGTGCACACTAGAGGTTATTATGTCCATTTGAATTAGTAAACTGGTAGGGTCTCCCGGGTTTACATTTGATATGACTGGAAGGGTCTCCCGGGTCTATCACTTATAAGATTGGCAGGGTCTCCCGGATCTACTCAGGTTTATGAATTGATGTTGGAATTGGTGTATCGGAATCGGTAAACTGGCAGGGTCTCCCGAGTTTATCAATGTGATATGGCTGATTGTTAAGTGATTATGAAAATCAAAGAACTTGTCTCTTAATTTAGGAAGTTAATAAAATATAGAATTGATATATGTATTTGATAATAATTGAGAATTATTCTTTGTTCATATTTGATTATTGAAAGGCTAGTACTTACGTGTATAGATTTATTGAATTAATGTTCATTATCCAAATATGCTTCCTTAATGGTTATTGTTGTTGTTTAACGTGGAGTGTTGGCACTCAGCTTTTGCTGACGTGTGTTGTATTTATTTTGTGTTTCTTTGTTCTTTCCCTATTGGGTTTGAACCTCTGATGATCCATGTACTTTGTACAATGGTGAGCAGTTGATGCTAAAGCAGGTTTTAGGGTTTCAAGATATTGATGTGAGAACGACAGTTCTTGAAGGAACTTTGTGTTGCAAGGAGTTTGAGATGTAAATTTTATTTGAGTTTATGTATATAAATTTGTTATTATTATTTCTTAGATGGGTTGTAATATTGAGCGGATTTAATGGGTTTGTGTTGTTTGGATTCCCCGATTCCCTTTTGAGGTTGTTTCCGCTAAAGCTTCGACGATTTTGGGTCTTGTGATTGTGAATATTTTATATTAGTAATCTTGTAACAGGTTTAAATTATTTTCCATTTTTGGGTTGTCCGAATTACAGAAGAAAATCTGTCGAAATTTCGAGTCAAATTATGAGAATATTGTATTAAGGTACTTATCATCTGATTTAGAGGATTGGGGCGTTACAAAGTGGTATCAGAGCAACCCTGCGACCGTGTGCTGAGTAGCCACCTAGCGGGGGTAAAAGATTCTTGGGACTGATTCGAATTAGTTTTGGGCTATCAGAAGTGCAGAAGTAAGATATGAGTTGAGTATTGATTTGGGAGATAGTCATTAGATCGTTAAAGTACTTTGGAAAATTTGGAGATATAATTTAAATATTGTGTGAATTATCATTTTGAGAATTTTGTTATTATCAGGATGGAGATTATTGGAGTTTCGTTTCTAGTTTGGGGTTTTTAGCGGTTAAGAATCGAGTAATGTTTTTATAGGTTGTGATATATATATATAAATCATTGCTTTTGGTTATTATGAACTAGAGTCTCTTAAAATTTAGGTGTATCTTGAGATAAAATATAAGTGATTGCTTTATTTATGGGTGGGGAAATTGTTTTGCCTAAAGTTCAGTTATTATTTGGGAAGTATTATTTAGGGTACTTCAGAAAAGGAGATTATTGGAGTTTATTGGGGTTATGATTCGAGTGTCGTGTGAAATATCATACTTAAGATTTTGTTATTCTTGCAATGGAGATTATTGGAGTTTCATTAGTAATTGGTTTATTAGTAGCTAAGGATTGAGCAAGCATTTAAAGGTTTTGATTTTGAAATAAAATATTAATTTGGGACTTTGTGAATTAGAGTTCATTCATTTCTAGGGTTATTATGAGGTAAAAGATTGGTGTTTGCTTTATTTTGATGTTGGGGAATAGTTTCATTTGCCTGAAGTCACGGATCATTGACATTAGATTTGATCTAGTTTCGTGATTTGTTTTCCAATTATCAAACTTCTCTAATATTATGGTATAATCTCAATTAATTGTTGTCCTTCTTAAAGTTCACGGACGAACTTTATTTTAAGGGTGGTGTGATGTAAGGCCTCATATGTTTCCATAATTGGTACAACTCAAATTGTGTCGTATTTCATATTGTGTGTTGTAATTGTGTATGACTTTTACTTATTTGATTGAAGTATGAGTTTTGTGAAATTTCTATAGTTTGAATAAGTTAGGAAGAATTTCAAATGAGTTTTGCATTTCAAATGAGATAGTTGGAATCTATTGTGTTATAATTGTTTATAACTTTTATTTATTAGAATGAAGTTTTAATTTCGTAGAACTTTTATTGTTAGAATATTTTAAAGAATTTTAAGTGAGTTTGATTTCAAATGAGATATTTGGAATTCAATGCCAACAAGTTCGCCCTTTTGTCTTCTTTGCTCCTCGATTTCGCGAGTCGAGTTGAAGTAGAGATACAAAAGTTGATTGCGGAATGGAGGCTTGGCACCTAAAATCATAAGATTTTGAGAGTTTTAATTTGTTCAAATAAGTTTGGGTTATGGATGTGAAAAATCTTGATTTTCGATCACTAACATATTTCCATGAAATTCTTTTGAAGTTTAAAAATGTGGGTATTTCACTTATTTAAAGTTCGAGGACGAACTTTCTTTTAAGGGGGATGTGATGTAACACCCAAAATATTTAATACTATTTAGTAATTTAAAATATGATTTAGAGTTGTTGATATTATCGATTTCATATTTCTGATTGGACTTTGGCGAATTAAATTAGACAAGTATTTCTGATATTAGCTTTTTTAAACAAAATAACTATTTTAGTTTAAGTGTGATATTACTTGGTGAGATTAGTATTAGATATAATGGGTGATATTACAGGATAATGCTTTATGAGATTTTAAGTTATAAAAAAAAAAAAAGAAAAAAAAAAGAAAAAGGAAAGGGGATTAAAAACCCTCACTCATCACTCTTTCCTTCTCTCCCGTATTTTTCCCCAAAACACTCAAACCCCTGTTTTCTCTCTCTTCCTCGCACCCCCCATTTTCCTCCGTTCGTGCTACCACCCTTCGCCGGCGCACCTCCTAAGCTCGTCGGAGCTTCTCTCGATCGTGCATACTCTATTTTCTCTCTCTTCATCTTGGAGCTGCTGGTCCTACTCTTCCCTGTCGTCTGTTCGTGCTCTGTCACGAGATGGTGCTCGAGGTGGTGCTGGTGTTCGACACGGCTCCTCCAGCGTTACTCGTGCGCCGCCGCTGCCTCCATAGCCGCTGTTGTTGTCCCGCGGTGCTGCTGTCGCCACTGTTGTGCGGTGATGCCGCTTTATCGCAACCGTTTTAAGGTGCCACACTCACTTTCTTCTTTTTCTTCTAACTCTTGAACTTTGTTGAGATTATGATGTTGATGGTAAGACATAAGTACTCTGATTTGTGATTTATTGTTTGGTGGGATTGTGATTTTGATTTTGATTTTGAATACATGTGCTTCGATGTATGATTTGTTATTGTTGATTTTACTGATTGGTAATTGAGAGGGGAATGCATGTGTGAGTACTATGTATGTGATTATGATTAAACTAAAATTAAGTTGAGTTAGTTCTAAGAAAATATGGTAAGAAGTAGATGGATTGGGTGACTACACTATAGGTCTAAGATTTCAGATTGATTAGAAGTAAATAATGGGAGAAAAGTGTCTGAAGTATCAAATAGTTATGATATAGAATTGAAATTTCAGAATCTCAAGATGATACTTTAGGATAAGGTATATTAGTATGTTATTAACACATTAGTCTTTGTATTTTATAAGACAATAGTTTTCATAAAATAATAGTTTTCTTATGGGAATATTGAAGCTGCAGGTTTTCTAATTAGATCGTCGTTTAAGAAGATATTTTGATTATACTTATATACTCGCATGTTCTTATAAATCATACAACTGATATTTTCCAAGTACTATAAGCTATATCAGAATAGTATTTATGTACTAACCACAACTTTTTAGGTTTGTATGAACAAAATTAAAATGAAGATTTAGCAAGGAATGAATTTTGTAGTATAGTGTAGTGTTATTAATACCTTAATTTCAAATGACTATTTTAATTAGAAGGAACCATAATAAAGTTGATATAATAGCCATTAGCCTGACTTGAAAGCGGACATGTACTCTATTTTAAAGAGTTTTCACCTATCTTAATGGAGATGATATATTAGCTTGGAGACCACCTTTGTATTATATGGAGTCAAAAAGGCCCTTACTAGCTATATCATGTCCTGATATGGATTGTGAGTTGATGATCTATATGAGAATCATTTGAGTTGCATTATGTTTAATGATGATAGATTTACGGAATATAATGGTAATGGTAATGCTAGTGCTCTCCACTTTCTTGAAATGGATATGATTTGTACATAATTAACTTGGAATGTAATTTGTGCGTGATTCAACTAGAAATCGTGTCGCGTGAATGATTAGTTTGTCTTTATGCTGACAACTTGAAGAATTTGTTTGATTTGATCGATTATTAGAAACATTGTTGATTCTTGGATCATTATGAAAGAGAGATTGCCACCTTGTTGTTGATGATTTCCTAAATATATTACTAGCGTAAAATAAAAGATTATATGGAGTAGTTATTGAAGTTTAGTAATTATTTCTTTTATCTTAGCCGGATTTGGGAAGATATCATGATATGGCTGGCAGGGGCTCCCGGGCCTATCATTGTTCATTGGTGGATTGGTAGGGGCTCCCGGATCCACCAAATTTTATTTATTGATATTCGCCGTATGTGGCAAGATTTCGAATAGTCCTCAACTTTAGTGTGACTGGCAGGGGCTCCCGGGTTACCATATAAAAGCTAGAGTTGGGGGGTGTGCACACTAGAGGTTATTATATCCATTTGAATTAGTAAACTGGTAGGGTCTCCCGGGTTTACATTTGATATGACTGGCAGGGTCTCCCGGATCTACTCAGGTTTATGAATTGTTGTTGCAATTGGTGTATCGGAATCGGTAAATTGGCAGGGTTTCCCGAGTTTATCAATGTGATATGGCTGTTTGTTAAGTGATTATGAAAATCAAAGAACTTGTCTCTTAATTTAGGAAGTTAATAAAATATAGAATTGATATATGTATTTGATAATAATTGAGAATTATTCTTTGTTCATATTTGATTATTGAAAGGCTAGTACTTACGTGTATAGATTTATTGAATTAATGTTCATTATCCAAATATACTTCATTAATGGTTATTGTTGTTGTTTAACGTGGAGTGTTGGCACTCAGCTTTTGCTGACGTGTGTTGTATTTGTTTGTGTTTGTTTTGTGTTTCTTTGTTCTTTCCCTATTGGGTTTGAACATGTGATGATCCATGTACTTTGTACAATGGTAAGCGGTTGATGCTAAGCAGTGTTTTAGGGTTTCATGATATTGATGTGAGAACGACCGGTTCTTGAAGGAACTTTGTGTTGCAAGGAGTTTGAGATGTAAATTTTATTTGAGTTTATGTATATAAATTTGTTATTATTATTTCTTAGATGGGTTGTAATATTGAGCGGATTTAATGAGTTTGTGTTGTTTGGATTCCCCGATTCCCTTTTGAGGTTGTTTCCACTAAAGCGTTGACGATTTTGGGTCTTGTGATTGTGAATATTTTATATTTGTAATTTTGTAACATGTTTAAATTATTTCCCATATTTGGGTTGTCCGAATTACGTAGGGAACTCTGCCGAAATTTCGAGTCAAATTATGAGAATATTGTATTAAGGTACTTATCATCTGATTTAGAGGATTGGGGCGTTACATGTCCACTTAGAATAGTAGACACAAAGCTATTTCTTTTTTAGGATAAACAATTTACCCCTAATTGTTGTCTTTACACCAACTTCCTTGGGAATAAGCAACAATTACGTGTCACAATACTTCCCCATCATTGCACTTCTCCGTCGCTTTTCCCTGTAAATACACTCCCAATTGTCTTCGTTTGTCACTTAGAAATGCTCAAAAAAATCCTCAAACTCGAAAAATTCTTTGCCTTCAAGAATTCTCCGTCAAACGCACCGACGACAAGTAACTCTTACTCCTTCGTCTTGTCACTTTCGTCTAATCCATGGCTCCAAAAAAGATCTTCCAAGTATTAGGAAAGCTAAAAGATCTGTTAAACCAATGACTTATAAAGAGGTTGTCATGGTTGACCCCGGTGTAATTGGGGGGATAAATATGGCTAGTGAATGTTTGCAGGAACAGTTGGATGATTTTGTTGAGAAGGCGGGTTTACGTATCTTAACTAAAGCTAGGGTTCCAAAGAAAGATGAAAGACCTGATGAATGCCTCAAGGATTGGGTAGTTTTGTATGAATTTCCGTTTAGGATTTGTCATAAGTTTCCTAAAAATTAAACACCTTAATGACTGAATTAATTGAAGCATTGAAAGTAAGCCCGTGTCAAATTATGTCTCTAGTGTGGAAGATTGTTCAAATGGTAGATATTTTGGCTAGGGGTATGAACATGTCTTTGATGTCAGACGTAACAAGTGAGATTGATGGTGTCGCCAGATGTGCTATTGGGATGCTAAAACTGTGAAGTCCTTAAAGCAGATCCTATATTTGCAAGAGGGTCTGCTTGTGTCCCTAGGGACTTATTAATGGGAAAATGTTTAGAAAACTTTACCTTTCCTCGTGCTGCTTCCAGGTATGCCGTTATATTGGATTCTTTGGAGGTAAATTCTCCTTTAATTTGGCTAACTGTCAACAAGGAGTCGTTGAAGACGTAGATGTCGGTTGCTCCCAAATTTTTGGCTAGTGGTAGCCATGCTATTAGTGCCTCATATTTTGCTTCGTTGTTCGTCCCTTTAAAATCACAAATAATGGCTTGGACGGTGTCTCCTTGTGGCGACTTGAACACGATTTCAAGGCCCGCTCATCGAAATTTCGAGGATTCGTCTACAAATAACACCCAATTAGTAGCAACAATATTGATGTCAAGCATATTTACCTCGTTTTGCGCGGACGCTTCCGGGCCATGGGTCGAATTCCGCCACAAAATCGCTTAAGGCTTGTGATTTTATATCGGTCTGTGGTTGGTACCTAATGTCATAACTGCTAAGGGTGATGACCCATTTTCTCTTTCTTCCTGGTTAACTCAGGGCGCCTTAAAACTGTCTTAATATGATATTTAGTCTTGAGATAGATGACATGAGTCTCGAAATAATGCTTTAACTTCTTAGCGGCGATGACTAATGCTAGTACAAGTTTTTCGAAAGATGAATACCTTATTTCGGAGTAAATAAGTGATTTTCTTACATAGTAAATGGGTTATTGTCTATCGACGTCTTGTCATATGAGGACGACACTAACAGATGCTTCACTGACGACGAGGTATAGTTGCAGCGGTTCGTCTGCCGTCGATTTGGACAATAAGGACGGTGACGTTAGGTAGTGCTTTAATTCTGCCAACGCCTTCTCATGTTCCTCTATCCAGTTAAAGCCTTTGTTCTTTCACAACACGGCATAGAACAATCGACATCTATCTAAAGACTTAGAAATAAATCGGTTTAGTGTTGCAACGCAACCTGTGAGTTTTTTGACCTCCTTTATGTTTATGGGAGATTGAATATTGATGATAGCTTGAATTTGGTCTGGACTTGCTTCTATGCCATGTTGCGTGACGATGTACCCTAGAAATTTTTCTGCCGACACTCCTAAAGAACATCTAGTAGGATTTAATTACATTTCATACCTGCGCATGACGTCATAGGCTTGTCGCAGATGCAAAAGTGTTCTTGTGCCAACTTAGTCTTTACTAGCATGTCGTCGATATATACTTCTATGTCGTCCCCTAATTGATCTTTGAACATCGCGTTGACCAACCGTTGGTAGGTGGCTCAGGCATTTTCCAATCTAAATGGCATGACTTTGTAACAGTAAGTGCCCCTGTCAGTCACAAATGACGTCTTCTCCTGGTCGTCTGGGTGCATAAGTATTTGATTGTATCCAGAGAATGCATACATGAACGACAAGAGCTCATGTCCTGAAGTGGCGTCAACAAGCGTGTCAATGTGTGGTAAAGGGAATGAGCCTTTTGGGCATATGCTCTGTTGAGGTCTTTGAAATCAATTCAGACTCTCCACTTTATGTTATTCTTTCTTACAAAAACGACGGTAGAAAGCCAATCTGGATGTTTAACTTCCCTTACTTTTCCGCTGTCAATCAATTTCTAAACTTCATCGTTGATTATTTGTTTTCTTTCGGGAGCAAACTTACCTCGTTTTTGCTTTATCGGTTTGTGTTATGGGTCGACGTTGACTTTATGTGTCATCACGTCGGGATTGATATATGTTACATCTTCATGCGACCACGAAAAACAATCAGTGTTAGCTGCAAGGAATTCAATTACCTGTGTCAGACGTCAGGAGGCATGGTAGCCTCGACTTTTACAGTTTACTCCGACTTGCTTTGGTCTAATGTTACTTCGTCTACATGTTGTTCGTCATAGTCCTGTTCCCCAAAGTCCGATGTTGTAATTGCTATGCCTGTAACTTGGTTAGTTTAAGAGATGTCTTGTAGCATTCTCTGGCAATTTGTTGGTCGTCTTTGATCTCCTATACTCCACACCTAATAGGGAATTTTAAGGACTGATATGGTATGTGGACAAGACGGGTTTTTGTAACACCCGACCCATACGGAGTCGATTGTATCATCACCAATGCGCATCATGGGCCAACAACGGTCCTCAATAACCAACACAAGTTCTTCCAGCGCATTTTGTCCTCACTCATAAGCACCTTGAGAAACTTCCCAGAAGGTCACCCATCCCATGACTACTCCCAGCCAAGCATGCTTAAATATGGAGTAACTAAGGAAATGAGCTCCCTAAAAGAAAGATGCATCTTGTTGGAATGAAGAAATTGTTAAATCCCTTTAAAGCAATCATGAGAGGTATTATGGCACACCTCTACTGAGGACAACAACGCCTCATTGCGCCCGAGAACTCCACATATTAGGCCACAACGACCGTGGGTCACCCCCAACCAGAAACTAATCACATATTCGACCGCAGCCGGTGATATAGCCCCAGAATCCTCCCCCACTATGCGTTTAACCTTGGATTAATTATCCACACTATCAGCACGCGGTCGCAGAGTTGCTCTGACACCATTATTAACACTCGACCCATACAGAGTCGGGTCTATCGTCACCAATGAGCATCCAGGGCCAACAACTGTCCTCGATAACCAACACCAGTTCTTCCGGTGTATTTTGTCCTCACTCATGCGCACCCTGAGACACTTCTCAGGAGGTCGTCCATCCTTGAACTACTCCCAGCCAAGCACGCTTAATTGTGGAGTAACTTAGGAAATGAGCTCCCTAAAAGAAAGATGCATCTTGTTGGAATAAGTAGCCTCATGATTCCTTTAAAGCAATCATGAGGGGTATTACAGCTTTCGTGCTGTGAATCCATGGTCTGCTGAAGATGACATTGTATGATGAACAAATAAAGACATATAACTTTGTCTAGATATTCACCCCTTTAGCGTAAGTTGGTATTGTGACCTCTCCCATGGTGTCCTTGGATTCTCCGCTAAACCCTACTAACATTGTGGATTTTCGGATCACATCGCATTCGTCGATTCCCATGTCTTCTAAGGCATCTCTCATGAGTACATTGGCTGAGCTGTTGTTGTCAATCAATACTCTCTTCAGTAGACAATTGTTGATAGTGACCAATATAACTACGCCGTTGTGATGAATGTCTCTTTCGTCTTTGAGGTTGTCGTCGTTGAATGTTATGAGGCCGTGACTCCTCTGGGATAGAGTTGTGACTTCTTGTAATATCCCGAGTTCAATTTTATTTTATTAATAACTAAATTCGATTTTTTTTTTGAGGGGAATAAATTCGATTATTAAATTAAAAGCGACTCTACCTTAAACTAAGCTAATTCTCAATTACACTTTTCTTAAGTAATAATTAATTTAACAAATGATAGTCATTAAGGTTATAACTTATAATACTTTGCAAATATAAGAAATGGACTTTGGGTCATGCAATAAATCTCAATAGTCCATTGTCAAAGCCTAGAGCCCAAACAAGAGAAAACCCATGTGATGAATTAGCCAACCTCAATCCAAAATTCTGAAAACAAAAATAAAGGAAAAAAATGGGAAATGAAATGAAAATGATAATAATTTAAAATGGCGAAAACTCTCTCTTCTCTCTCTCCCTCCTTTCTTCTCTGCGTACGAACTCCTCCATGGCAAAACCATGGTTTTTTCATTTTCCCTTGTATTACAAAACCAGCAAAACATTTCTACCAAACTCTTGCTATCACATTTGAACCATACCCACCAAATTTTGCTAAAACCCCCTGATTTTAGTCTGATTTTCGAATTCCATGGATCCACCATGGTTTTGAAATTTTTAGTTGAAGGAAATTGATACTGAGATGCGCATTCCTTTATAAATAGGGAGAATTGGTTGGGTTCTTTGCATCACAAATCAACAACAACAAAATTCATAACTAATTCCCAACCAATTTAGTTAAAAATTCCAGCTTTAATCCTCTGTTTCTTTTTCAAAACACAAAACAACCATCGCTCGACCACCGCTAACGAGCTCCGACGACTACCACCACCAGTCCTCCATCTCCCGACTGCCGCCGGTAAGTCAAGAACACCGCCGACCAGCCGCCCCAATCCCCTATCCTTCCTCGCTGCTCTCTTTCTCCTCCTTCAAACCCTCCCTCTCGCCCACTCTCTCTCCTCGATTTTCGCACCACCACCACCTCTGTACCGACGTCGTCCTCTGCCCGCCGATTCCTTGCAGCCCCTGCTGCCGCCAACTGCCGGCTCGCCATACGCAACACCCCTGTTTCTTCTCTCTCCTTCGCGTGTGTGTGTGTGTCTATGTTTGGGTAAGTCTGATGTTGTAGTTTATGAAATTATAACTTGTGATTCCCAACTTTTAAAAACTTATAGTAAGTAGTAACTTAAAATGATTATAAAATTTACTTATAATAATATAGATTCCAAAATTTAGTATTCAGGATATACTTCTAAGTAACCTTAATATTAATATATGTTCATAATTGGTTTAATAAAATTACTTAGGACAAAATATATATATATAGGTTACCATGTTCTAGATTATTTAAGTTAAAACATGTTTAACATTATTCTTAAACTAGTTTAAAAATCATAACTATTCATAATCTTAATAACTATCTCATTTAAACAAGTTTAATTGATGATTCTAACCTTGTAATATGATAATATGATCATATTATGGATAATATTTTTAATTTGATTTCTAAGTACTATCTATGGAATTTCAAGAAATGAGTATAAAAAGGTTCCGTATAAATTATTATAATATTAAAATGTTAAGTATATAAAGTATTTGCCACGTAAATGCTAAATAAGTCAAACTTTATAACTTATATAAATAATGCTCTAAACTAGAAACCATACTAGTAATACATTCCAATTAGTTACTAACTTATTAAATGCTCGTTTTAAAACTTAACAAGAACTCGTTCCTCGGAGCTCAGTATGGACGACCTCAAAAGCGTAAAAGGGAGATTATTGCACTGCAATCGAGGTAACAACATATAATATTAACAATAACATGGGCCAAAGAGCATGTAATTGGCCAGCTCAAGAAGCTAAAGTTGATTGGTTGTGAGAAAGGGCCAAAAATTATAATCACAAGGTAAACTCAGATTTCATTATCAACCTACTCAGATACCACCAACCATGAAATTATGAATGACAATGAAGGTTGTGCAGAAGATTTGGTCGGCAAGAATATGAGGTTATTAGGCTTATCATTGTCAATTCTTGTTTGGCATTTAATTATGCAATAACATGGGCCAAAGAGCATGTAATTGGCCAGCTCAAGAAGCTAAAGTTGATTGGTTGTGAGAAAGGGCCAAAAATTATAATCACAAGGTAAACTCAGATTTCATTATCAACCTACTCAGATACCACCAACCATGAAATTATGAATGACAATGAAGGTTGTGCAGAAGATTTGGTCGGCAAGAATATGAAGTTATTAGGCTTATCATTGTCAATTCTTGTTTGGCATTTAATTATAGTTGTATATTGTTGACCAAATTTTTATTCACTGTCGCTTGCATCTTTATTTACTGATCCAATTGAAGTGTAATAAGCACTTGAGTTGGGCAAAAAGTATTTGTGTGACCTCCTTCATATTGGTCCACATGCTCTTTTTTAAGTGTTTGGCTAATATAGAATTTTGGTTTTTTACTATAGATGTACTGATTTGAAGCTTACTCATCTCATCTTTGCAGATGATTTGATGTTGTTCTGCAAAGGTGAGGTAAAATCAGCTATTATGATGAAAAGAGTGTTGAAGACTTTTTCTGAAACTTCAGGACTGTTTGCCAGTCAAGAGAAGACAGTTGTCTATTTTGGCAATGTCATTGAAGAGGTGCAGCATAGAATTTTGCAAGTGACAGGTTTCCAGAAAGGTCAATTCCCATTTAGATACTTAGGTGTACCTATTACATCTAAGAGACTGTCTAAATCTGATTGTGATCTGTTAGTTGATAAAATCCTTAAGAGAATTGTTTGTCTAAGTTCTAGGCACTTGTCTTATAATTCAGTTTTAATGAGCCTACATACCTATTGGGCTCACGTATTTCTGATTCCTAAAGAAGTGCTGCATAGCTTATTTGTGGGAGGGTAAAGTTTTTACTTCTAAACCTCCTTCTGTTACCTGGCATGAGGTCTGCTTTGCAAAAAGTAGAGGTGGGAATGGAATTAGAGAGTGTTATAGTTGGAATGTTGCAGCAATTGGAAAGTATGTTTGGCAAAATACAGAGAAGGCTGATCTATTGTGGATAAAATGGGTTCATTCTGTGTACATTAAAGACACAGAATGGTGGGAGTACACAGCTCCTATGAATGCTAGCTGGTGTTGGAAGAGCATTTGTAAAGTTAAGGAGAAGTTGAGAGCTGCTTACAGTGGAAATCAATGGCTCAACACTGGGAAGAGTTATACTATCAAAGATGGGTACAAATGGCTGCACCAAGAAGGAGAAAAGGTTAGGTGGCATCACTGGGTGTGGAACTCCTTCAATGTTCCTAAGCATTCTTTCATAGCCTGGCTGACTGCTCAGAACAAATTGAAAACAAGATCCAAGCTTGCTGCTGCTGGCATCTGTGTTGATACTAGCTGTGCACTTTGCTGCCATGATATTGTTGACTGCCATCATTTATTTTTTAGATGCACTTTTAGTAAGATTGTGTGTGAAGGTATTATGAAATGATTAGACATCAGAGTTGCTGCTGATGAGAGTGTCTTTACAACTTGGAAGAAATGGGGTAGAAAATTTCGAAGTAAAAGAAGACAGAAAGTGTGTTATGCTGCCCTTGCTGCTGTTGTGTACCATGTTTGACTGGCCAGTAATGTTGCTGTCTGGGAAGCTAAAGTCCCCTGCACTGATAAAGTGATCAAGCAGATTAAGAAGATGATCTGTATTTAGGGGTGTAAGTGGACTGCGAAAAGTCCAGAGTCCAATCCAGTCCAGTCCAAACTTGTCGGACTGGACTGGACTAAAAAATGATTGGATTGGACTTGGACTCAAATTTTCGAGTCCAAATATTTTCTTGGATTTGGACTCATCCCTTTGGAGTCCAATGTTCAATCCGATCCAATAAATAGTTTAGTATATAATATATATATGTATACATATACATATAATGTATATTTTATATAAAAAAACTTTAACATTTTTGCTAAAATTTTGGACTTTTAACATTCACGTCCTAAAATCTTTTACATGGCGTAAGAACTTTCACTTACCATCTGAAAGTCCAAAGTGAGAATTGAAAAGGCGAAAGTTACTTTGACTCTTTTATCCACTTTTGTATTCTGTAATTTGCATTTTGATAAGACTTTAAAGATGTAAAGATATATGTAACTTACTTTATGAAATTGATGTAATGAGTCCAATTTTTTAAATTTCAATGGTGCAATCATTAGAAAACATTGTGAACCTAAATCAGAAAAAAAAAAATTATAAAATAATCGGACTTGGGTAATTTGGATTCGGACTCAGAAAAAAGTTTCTGATTGGATTGAACCGGACTCAAAAAAAGTTTGGATCGGATTTGGCCCCAATTTCTCGAGTCCAAAAAACTTTGGACTGGATTTGGATTTGACAAAGTCCAATCCAGTCCAATCCACTTACACCCCTATCTGTATTAGAGTACAGAGTTTAGTAAATGCAAAGTGGTCTAGTGCTGATAAGGAGTGGATTGAAATGTTGTGTGCTAGATAATTTGTTCTATTGTTGTTTGTGTGTGTTGTAGTCTGGTTGTCTGTTTTGTGTGATGCGTTTGCATCTTAGGTTGTATGTTGGCACTTTGCTGTTTTTTTGGTTTAATACACTTATATTTTACCAAAAAAAATATAGAATTTTGGTCCCTCTTGGGAAAAAAAACTAAACTTTTTCTCATCCACTTTTAACTCATTTTCAATCAAGCGCAAAATTAATAACTTTATCAAACTACTCCTTGATCACTTTTCTACAAGGGTTCATCCTTGGTGACCTACTATAAGGCTTACTTTTATGGATTGATAACAATGATAGATAGGCAAAATGGTCAACTCTTACGCCTGTTCTCTTTAACTTTTTTTTTTGAACTTTTTTTATTTATTCTGTACTTTTTTTTTTGAAAATAAGGTGAAGAATTTAGGCCCTTAAACATATTGATAGAATTTAGTGAGCGACTAAATGCCGTCCTAGTTTTTTGTTCTTAATATTACCCTAAGTACATAAAGGCCCCACCCTTTATGTATTTCCCCATTCCATCTCATTCCTTCCCTTTACCTCTTCCTCTTTCCTCCCTTCCTTTCATCATCCAACCACAAGACATCCTTCACCCCATCGGAATTATCACCACTCACCACCAGACCAACACCATTGTCATCAAAATCAGAAAATCGATAAGTCGAGAACCATCACCTCCCTTTGCCTGAGAAGAAGAGTTACTTGTCGGATAAATATATTTTTTAGAGGTGATCATGGGCCAGGTCGTGCCAAGCTGCGGGCCGAAATTCCCCCGACATAACCCGTTAATTCGAGCCGTGCCAATCGGGCTTTTTAGGCCATTTTCATGCCGGGCCAAAATTTTGGCTAATTTTACATATTAAAGTTGCCTGTGCCCCTTTTTTGCCCGAAAATCAGGTCGGGCCTGGACCACGGGCCGAAAAGGCGTGCTCAAAACCCACCGATATTCGGACTGGGCCCATGTTGATCACCTCTAGTATTTTTTTAAAATATCTCAAGTATCTGTGATGGTCGAACTCTAGGTCTGGGCACCTATTATAGACGCCCCATCATAGGCTCAGGCATCGATGACAGGAGCCTACACCTATGCTGAGGTGCCTATTATAGACATCCTACTATAGGTGCAGGCGCTTATCATGGACGCTTGAGCCTATGTTGGGGAGTCTATAATAGGCGCCTATGTTTTGGTGTTTGGAGGAGAGATAGAATATGTCATGGTGGCTGAAGAAGAGAACATGAGCCGGATGTTTCGGATGGTGGAAACGACGACTAAAGCCCCATATGGAGGAAACTATTCCGGAGTTTGGAGCATGATATCGGGCCGCTGGGAGGTTGGAGAGAGCTAAACACGACATTTTCAAGATTTGAAAATCAACAATTGTAAATTATGGCGATTGAAACTGTAATTGGTGTTTTAAACTAAATTGTAATCAGTTCGATCTGATCTAATATTCTTCCCTTTTCTTTTCTTCTTTTGTTTTGGTTTGTGTTGTGGTGGTGGCGGCTCCGGTGGTATAGCCGTATAGGTATTGTGTTGTGGGTGGGGTAGGAGGAATGGAGTAAAGAAAAGGAAAGAAAAGGGTGTAATGGAGGAAAGAGATGATGTATCAATGTATAAAATACAGGGTAATAGTAAATAAATACAGGACGACATTTAGTGAAACTCTATAATTATCAGTTGAGATTATACAGAGTAAACAAGCAACTTGGTTCACTAGCTAGAATCAAGTATATTCAGCACCAGGGCCTCCATCTTATATTATAATACAAGGTCACTCGTATTGTTCAAGGTTAGAATCTGACTATTAATTTCTTTTCAGATACATCAATGAATATTAGAAAATTTAAGTATTGAAACGTACTTTCACAATAATGTTATACTCCCATTTCAAATTTTAAAGTGATGAACTGATGATGTACAAGTTGGATATGATAGATTTAACTAAAGTCGCTCTAACACTTTCCCCAACACTTGATTGAAATAAGGGCATTTTGTAAAAAATCCTGTGGCCTTAATTAAGTAAAGTATAATAATTTTCAATGATCTTAAAGTAATGTTCATGACTTATATTCGTAAATCAAGAAATTATACATAGTTGTGCTAATAATACATCCTTTAAAGCACCAAAATGAAGGCATATGATACATGTATGATGTATCTAGACATACACAAGAATTTTCTTATTATGTTTTTGAAGCCCACTTTTCTTATATTGCTTGAGAAAGAGGGAAAAGCTAATGGTTCAAGAATTAGTGAAGTGTGTACTATGAAACACTTGATAATGCTAAAGATTGAGTGAAATTGATTTCCTTGGCTTTGTATTCTGTTATCACAAGGTTTATATACAACCTAGAAGTCAACACAAGGTAGGCCATAGCCCATACTATACAACAAGCCCATAAGAAGAAATATAGGGCCGTAACAAATATGACACTCAATACAATAGATATCCCAACAGATAACGACCTAGTCAGAAACACAATGTCTTTCAACTATTAACTAGCATTTTGGCGGGCGTGCCGTGTCGATTCTAATTATCAAATATATCATTATTCATAAATTTTATAATTGATTGTATTAGCTTTTTCGTAATATTTTGTCTAGTGCAAAGTTGGAAAATGGACGTTATGGCATGATAAGTCATGTTTTAAAAAAACTTCTAAGGAATTGGGGATAAAAATAGCAATTTCAATGGAATTGGGGTAAGAGAATCTTATGAGTTAATAAAAGTGTTAGAGATCAAAACGCTTGTCTATGTCTTTATAATTACATATAATTATAAGACTTTATTATGTTTTACTTTAAAACATTAAGCATTGAAATTGTAGTGGATTAGTGGTTGAACTCTCACATTTCATTTCAAAGGTCATGTGTTCGAATCCTACTAACTACAAATTGTTAATATTTTTAAATGAGTTCTTAAACATGTGTATTTGAAGCTTGAGAAGAGTGCCACATGGTACCGTTCCTTTGATAGGAACGCCTTTTAATATTGATGTTTTTTGAATGAAGAAGCTACGATGACAATGCCCGTGGACATAGCTACATCTACCAGTGGATAGATTATCAAATACGCTGTTAACGGGCATAAATGAGCCTTTAAAGAAGTATCGAATTATGGTTCCATCGTTTTTTTTCTATACCATCTAACCATATGCTTTAAAAGAGAGTGAGTAGTAAACAATGGAGGAATGATAAACCTCTTTTTGCTAGATGTTTGCAAACATCTAACAGGCAATAAAAAATAATAAAAGGCTGAAAAGGTGGTGGTATGGGTCCCATGGAATAGAAGAGTAATAAAACACTATTTATATTTCATGAACACGATTTGTTAGTTGCATGAACACTATTTTTAGTTACACGAACACTAGTTTTAGTAGCATGAACACTATTTTTTAGCATCGGAATTTTCGAGACTACTTTTTGGTTTGACTGACACTTTGCAATTTTCGAGATAACTTTTTTGTTTGACTGACAACTGTTTTCCATATATATTGACAGTTTTACCCCTGTTAGATGTTTGCAAACATCTAACAAAAAGAGGTTTATCATTCCTCGTAAACAATGTGCTTAAGATAAAATTTCGGGCCACTTCTCCAACTATTTGCTATCTGAAAACAGAAGATAAACGGGCACCAAATTTCTGACAATTGTTGGTAGAACTCCTAAAGATCTGTACAAAATCAAGATCACAATACGATGATGATCTTTCCACAAGTCGAGAACAGTAAGCAATAATAGTATCTTCATTCACTACACTCCAAACATGTCTCCCAATAGAAACACAATGTGTGCGGGCTCATACTGGCCTGGTTGAGTTGCGAGGAATTATACAGTTTTACTCTGTAGAGATGAGAGACAAATTTTCCATGCATTAAATTCATTACTCACCATTGAGTGATGGCAATGAAGCACACATGTAAATTTATTTTCACAGGCTGCACTTCCTTTGCCAACATCAAGTTTTCATCCAACAAGCAAAGTGTTGGAATTAAAGTTGGAAAAAGGGGGAAGAAAAGGGGCGCCCGGGCGAATCTCGTTGTCGCTGTTGGTGCCCGTTCGGGCGGGGTTCGCCCGATCGAGCGACCTCTGTGAGCCTTGGCTATTTCGTCTCGGGCCCGATCGGGCAGGGCTCGCCCGATCCGATCGGGCGAAGGCCTTTTTTGCCATTTTTCGGATTTTCCCATTTTTTCCTTGGATCCCTTTTGTAACCTCCCCTTAATTACGTGGTTTAAAGATGATGATCATCGTTTTAATGGTGGTTTATTTTTTTCCATAATTCCTATTGATGATGGGAGTTTTTATTCTTCATTATCTTGTGTTTAATTGGATTGATTATGATCATTGGATTCCTTGGAGTCCTTTGATTTCCTTGGGAGGTTACTTCTTCTTCTCTACTCATATAAATATGATTCATTTTCTGATTTTGAGATATATCTTTTCTTCTCTATCTCTTCTTCCTTTCTTCATCTCTTTTGGGCATAAGTTCTAGTAACTCCATCTCACACCAAAAGTGTCATTGTGTGTTGAGAGTTGTGTAAACCTGAGGGAACGAATCGGTGAATACAATTGTGCACCCCGGTTGCATCGAATCTCGTTTTCAAGGCAATGGTTTGTTTACCACGGCACAACAAGTTCAAATTGTTTGTTCATATCTTGTTCTTCATTCTAGCCTTGAAAAGCTTTAAATACAACACAAAGACCCTAATCGTGCGGATACTATTTGGTTTATTAGATATAGTAAAGCTCATCTTAGTTATACGGATGTTTCCGTTATTGTCAAGTTATGTATGAACTTCGTTGAGTATGTGTCAAAATGAAGCCTACTATAAATACTTTTTCCTGATTTAATGTCTACTACTATGCAAATATGATAATATTTTAGATAGGATTATATCTGTTTGTTTATTTTTGTCTATAGAGTGACACAATTGTTGTTGTTTAATGTGAAAAGGTTCGAGAGTAAGACTGCGGATCTATGTCAAAAAGAGTCATGACTCTCTTATTTATTATAAGGGTACACTTTTTTCTTCTAGTTTAAAAATAGTTTAAGGATTAATAAGTCCCAGTGAGTGATAAAATTGAATTTTTAAAAATCTAGAAAAAGATAATGTACCCTAAATATGACTACACCATATCTACGTATAAGCCCTGTGTTTCCGATATTAGTTATAGTGATATGTTGTATTGTGATATGAGAAGGATGGCCATTACTAACACCACCTCTACTATCTTTTACTGTTGATGCTAATTAATGTAAGTACAACTTTTTGTACCCCAAATGAAGAGATCCTAGCAACCAACTTTAGCTATTACACAATTTACACTCCCATCATTCATTAACGTTAAATTAATGCTCACTTTAAGAAAAGAATGATTGCAAGTGCTATACGTCAATTCCTACTCTAAGTAGTGGAGGCAAATCAAGCTTTTATAGACCAAAATATATTTATTTTTAATTGTTTGAAGAAAAGACAAAAGAAAAACATTTGAATTAGTAGTAAAAGTGTAAGGGAAGGAATAAGGAGAACATGAAATTCATCAAAGTTTTGTTGTTTAATCTTTTGAAGATAGTCGCCATTAGCCAACTATAAATACGAGTCTTATACTTCTATCTTTTTTGAACTACAAATGAAGGGCCCAATTAAGGAAATTATACAGGACCCCTATTACTTTTGCCCATATTTGCCCCGCCCCTGATTCAGACCTCCACCTTAGACAAACATATATATCAAAATGAAAACTTCCTTAACTTGTAAATTGGTGCGTTGGTGAACACAACATACAAAACACTTGAACAATCAACATAACCTAGATGGAGACTGTAATACCACATGTAGAGTTGATCAAAAAAGCCCGGCCCGGCTCGAATTTTGGGCGGGTTTGGGCAGAATTTTTTGGCTTGCAGTTGGATCCGGTCCGGCCTGATTTTTTTTGCTTTGGGACGGGCTTTGGGCAAGAAAAAAATGACTTTTTAGTCTATTTTTTAGACCGAAAAGCCCGCCCTTTTTGGCCCAAAATAACGGGATTTGGGCAAAAAATTCCGGCCCGAATTTTGGCCCGACCTGGCCCGCCCAATGGGCAATTTTTAAGGCTTGGCCCGGCCCGAACCCGCCCCATGATCACCTCTACAATGCTACGAGCATACATTATATCAACTGACCCAACTCTTTAAAATACTTGTTTATCGATCTCAAACCAAAAACAAAATTGAAACAACTTTAGAAGTTTAAAGATTACATAAAAAATTTATAAGATTGCATTTGTACTCAAAGTTTCTGAATGAGATTGGACAAAGCATAATAAGAAAAACAACATTCTTTAGGCCTTAGGGCAACCATCATAGAGAGAGCTTGCTGAAACTACATTCACGAAACCTAGGCATCATATTTATCAAATTTCTTCTTTATCTTCTACGTCTAGCACTCAGATTCGATGTATCCTTATACTCCTAATTTTAATATATATGCTTCATATTAACTGAGCACACTTGTCAATGTACCACTTTGACTATTAATATAATTGATTTTTTATTATAAAAATAATTATTCTTTTGAATACATTGAGATTAAACTAATAAGAACAATAAAATTAATGATATTTATCTTCACATTAGTTATTAAATATGATTGTCAAAAAGTCAATACTGCATCCACCCCTTTTAAAAGTGGAAAGTTCCTACTATTCACTACAATAGTGTTTTGGGTGAGGAAAACTTGAAATTTACTGTAGATAAGGAATTGGGTAATATGGGCCACACGATCTACAATCTGATTTTCAGCCACACGATATTCATTTCCTCTTTTATTCTCCTAAAAACAGGGTTTTTTTTCCCTGAAATATCTGGAAGCAATCTAAGATTTTTCACATTGATCATCATATAGACGTTAAAGCAATATAAAAGAACCCAGAAAGATAAAGCTTCATGATCATACATAATAGAGTGACTGAAAAGATGAGAAACACTATAATGTATCCAGGGGCGGATCTAGCGTGGGTTCAGTTGGTTCAACTGGACCCACAAAAAATCGGAGAACGGAAACTGGATATAAATTGTAAGTTTTTCGCACGCTTTATAATCAGTATTAGGTGTCTAGCTCAGTGGTTTACTTTCTCCCTTCTTTTTTTTTTTTTAAAATGTCAACATCATCTTCATTAAGTTCTTAATTGATCTTTTCATTTTTTTTTTTGTTTTCTTTCCATACAAGTTTGCCTTTTTGTTCCTTTTCTGATTTTAGAGCTCTACTTTATAATTTTGTTTTGCTTCCTTTTAGTTTTAAGTTTGGGAAATTCTCTCTAGTAACCCTTTACTTTAGCTTATTGTTTATGGTAGACCAAAAAAAAACTTAATGTTGCAAATGACCCTATAATTAATGACACTGTTACCACGTGACATTAATGATGTTTTGCTGTTAATAATTAGGTTTAAACGTTAAACCTAGGGTTACGCCTCCAAACAGCAGCCCAATAACGGTGGCATCACCACCACGAACCGAATGGGAGGAAGGTACGAGGGGAGGATTTCGGGGTTGGGGGAAGGGGAGGGGGCGGTTTTCTGGCGGGGAAGGGGAGTCAAGAGGATTTCGGGCCTGGGGAAGGGGAGGGGGAGGTTTTCGGGGTAGGGGAAGGGGGGGGGAGGTTTTCGTGGTCGGGGAAGGGAGGGGGGCGGTTTTCGGGGTCGGGGAAGGGGAGGGGGGAGGTTTTCTGGGGAAGGGAAGGGGAGGGGGGAGGTTTTCGGGGCAAGGGAAGGGGATGGGGGAGGTTTTCGGGGTGGTTGTGGGGATGGGGGAGGTTTTCGGGGTGGTTGTGGGTAGGTTTTCGAGGTGGTTGTGTCGGTGGTTAGGGCCGGGTTGATGGTCTTTGGGTTGCGGTCTCGGGTTGACGGTGAGGTGAGGTGAGGTCGGGTTGGCGCATGCGCCGCCGGGTGGGGGCCGCAAGGGTGGGGTGAGGGGAGGTGGTGGGGTTTATGTGGTTAGGTTTAACTTTTAATTCTAGATATTAACGAAAACTCATCATTAATGTCACGTGTTAACAGTATCACTAATTACAGGGTCATTTGCAACATTAACTTTTTTTTTGGTCTACCATAAACAATAAGCTAAAGTATAGGGTTACTAGAGAGCATTTCCCAAGTTATATGGAGCATTTTGTTTATTTCTTTTTTAGGAATTTTTTTCCAAATAACCCCAACTTTCCAAAGACTCCGAACCCACGCACGTCAGATTCTCGATCCGCCACTGAATGTATCCAAGATTTTACATGAGTCACACTATAGTTTTGGGAGTACTTGCCATCACGCTTTTTATAAGCTTCATCCGAAATTTCATACTTCTCCACCAAAGATGTGTCTTCCAGCCAACCACCGGAAGTTACTGATGATGGATCAAGATCTACAACATTCAGCCGATATATAGATCTCACCAAGCATTGGTGCATTCATCACTTGAGGAAAGGTGAACTCAATCTTCTCATCTCCCACATTCAAGGTTAGTCTCCCATTTCTTACATCTATGACAACTTCACGACCCAAAGAGTGGGGCAAAAGAAAGACACAAAATGAAAACAAAGGGGCAAATCAGCAAATATAGTGGAAACCCAGATACAATTTCAACTTTAATGATTACATAAACAGATAATTTCAAGTTCAAAAAATGTGAATAAGATGACTCCAATGAACACAGATTGAAAGTGCAACTCATTTGACAAATGAAAGAAGAAATTCGACAACGGAAGCGAAAGAGTAAAAGACATGGGTGGCAGGTGGCTATCTCACCCATCCATTGGATAATAGAAACCAAATTGTCTTGCATTATCATTAAGATCAGCTACTTTACCACCTGTATCATCATAAAGTTCAAGGGACATTGAATTTACAGAAGTACCACATCTTTTCCAAAGCTTCTCTTTCATGGCTTCCACACTCAACTGACCAAAATCATAACATTAGTAATTGAACTGGGAATTATGCATAAAACAGAAATATTGTGAATTAAACATATAAACTCACACACCTGGAATGAAAACCTAACATCAGCATTGAAACTCTTGAGATTAGAATGTGTAACACGGCATAGCACTGATTCATCCCCTTCAATTTGTAATCGAGATGCCATCAAATCTGGAAAAATGTTGTGTTTCCTAAACACCCAAAAACCCTTGTATCAAAATTTTAATGATAGAATAAGACCCAGAAATGCAAAAAGCGAATAATTCAATATGAAACTCTTGAATTATGTAGTAATACTAGCATCAAAAAAGAATGAAGTAAATAGATATTCAACACCCAATTTGAATACTAAGTAAAAAGAAAATGCATTCTCAAAGTTTAGTGACTATCTATATATATGAGCGCTAATATTCCAATACCCGGTATGGGGCAGCAGTTGCCCCTACCAGGGCTATTTTGGTAATTTTGGCACACAACAAAGTAACCTTGAAAATATTATGAAGGGAGAAGAATTTTTAATTCGTTTGCCTTTCTCGTGCCTTGAGCCAAAGCTTCTTTTGTTTTTTGTGGAGAAATTACCAAAGTAACCTTGGTAGGGGCAATTGTTGCCCCATACCGGGTATGGGAGAATACTTTCTCCTATGGTCCTTGTTTAGTCTTCTTGTCCCACAAGTAAGCTATAGACCTAGACCGAGCTTTCTTGTCTAGCAAGTAAACTAGTATCCCTTAGATGTTCTTCAATTGGAGACTTGTGCAACAATGGCTGAATCTGCTTGGTCCGAGCCTGAGCTTCGTTCCTGAACCTGTAAAAAGGGACCCACCCTGGAGGTTTGGGTGGTGGTTCCCCCTCCGAAGCTTAAGTCAGATATCAGGAGTGGTAAGAGAAAGTAGAGATAGTGAGAGAAAATGAGAGAGTATTTTTTCAGAGTAACTTTACACTGTTTGCATTGAATGCCTCTTTCTCCTGATTTCAGGGGTATTTATAGTGATAGTTAGATGACAACTATCCTTAAAAACTGCCCGAGAATAGTGGCATCTGATTGGCTAAGCAATCAGATTATGACACGTGGCAGACCATGATTTGTGAGGGTTTATCAACCACTCTCTTGTAGCCACCTCCAAGGGGCTGGGCTCTGACTACCTTTTGGGCCAGAAAAGTAAGCCTTTTCTCCCAACTGGGTTTAACCCAAGGGTCAAACCTTTTTCCTTTATTTATTAGGAGAGGACACGTGTACGGCTCTGATGAGCCCAAGTGTCTTCAAGGGAGCCGTAGATTTTTAGGCTACAACATTTGCCCCTAAAAGGGTTTTCACTGTTGGCCCATCTGACGGTTAATACCCTTTTACCCAAGGTAGTTTATTCAAATTCAAAATTGAAGGCAACAACGCGCCTTTTCTCGGGTTTTACCGGTCATAATTGACCGGTTTACACCTTCTTTCGGTCGTCCTTGACCGACTCAACAGGTTTCTTACCCCCTTATATATATCCTTGGTGTGAGTACATTAAATCATTTCACACCTTGAGAGAATTTTTCTAGAGAGAGAAACTCTGCAAATTTTTATAAAGAGATAAAGAGATCGTCCAGTCTCAGCCTTCTTCACCGAATCGTCCAGGCGTTTCAGCAGGTATCTTCTCTTTGTTCTTTTTACTTATCTTTATCCTTTATTTTTTCTTAGAAAATCAATAAAATGGAATCTTCTTCGTCAAATAATCCTAGCCGACCAAGAGCTTGTCATGACCCTAGAACCGATACTTCTTTTTCGGCACATTCTAGAGTTGGGCCTCTTCTGGCCGAGTATATATTTTTTTGTGGTTTTGGCCGAGAAAGTCAGACGACCCAGTCTTTACCTGTGCAGGGTAATCTGGCGTGCGTCAAGCAAACGGCCCGTCTAAGACGAAAGGTAAGAATCCCATCGAATAGTTCGGACATGGAGGAGTCTACTGGACGAGTTCCAGATGAGGCGAGGGAGAACCAAAGTGCTGGGCCTTTGAGCGACCCCATTTCTCCTGGCCGCAGTTTTGAGGACTCCCAAATAAATCCTGAGGCCAGTCATTCCGGCTGGGACGTCGATATGGAGGAAACTGGCGAGGACAATAATGGCAATGACTCTGGCACTGCCGATGAGTCGGACGAAGCCTCTACTACCTCGTCTGAGATTAGGAGACGCTTAGGTCCCCTTTCTGACCCCGCATTCATTTTGGCCAATCGCAAATGGCTAGAGAAAATAGGACCGGACCCTAGTTATTTGTCCAATTTCATGCCCATGCCGGGCTTCTCTTTCATCATCCCCAATAAAGAGGACACCATTTTGAGTACTCCTCAAAACCACTTCGCCGTCTACAAGCTGGCCTTGGTCGCGGGATTAAGGTTCCCCCTTCACGATTTTATAGAACAAGTGCTTCAATATTACAACATCGGCCACAACCAACTGGCTCCTAATGCCTGGCACAACATCCTGACGTTCATAGCCGTCTGCGAGTTGCGCGGCCTGGCTCTGTCTCTCGAAGCCTTCACCCATATCCATTATGCGGCTAAGGTTCCCGGGGCCGTGGACGGAGCGTGGCTCAGTATCTGCAACCGCCCCTGCTTTCTAACTGCTTGGAATAAGCCGTTGAAGATGCATGATTGGAAGACAGACTTCATCTTTCTAAGGGCGGCCAACGACTCCGTCACAGAAGGCTACCGCTTTTATCACCGAGCCGTCACGAATACCGGACGAAAACAGTCCTGGCTGGAGTTGGAGGACCAATTTGACGAGGAGGTCGTGGAGTGCTTTAGAATAAAGGAGTACTCCAGGCCCGGCCAACGATCCTTTAAGGGGCCAGCTAACTGGATACCCTTTAAAGAAATGTTTTACAATGATGACTTCTTGGTCGCCGCCGGCTTGCGGTTGGCCGAAGATAGAGGTATACATTCAAATTCCCCAAGTAAAACTCTTCGTCTATAGTCCATATCGGACTAACCTTTTTCATTTCTTTTTTGCAGACTCGGTCAGAACACGTCTCAAGCCTTCTTGGACGGGAGATATAAGTATGTCTAAATTCACAGACAACTTATGGAAGGAGTACGCCAAGAGCAGTGCCGAAAAAAGGGCTAAAACACTGGTAAGATTTTTTTTTTTTTTGTTGGACGGGGATCATTCTGACTCGTCAAGAACTTACTTCAACCTTTGACGAGAATCACCCAAAGAAGGAAAGCGTCCAAGCATGGACGTCCACCTTCTGTGGACCATTCTTGTCTGGGATTTTGAACGGCTTTGGACGAGTACCGTTTGGGTTCGTCCAAGTTGGTTATTAATCTTTGGACGGGAATCACCCGAAGAAGGAAAGCGTCCATGCTTGGACGGCCACCTTCTTTGGGCCCTTCTCGTCTGAGATGCTGATCGTCTTTGGACGAGTACCGTTTGGGTTCGTCCAAGTTGGTTATTAATCTTTGAACGAGAATCACCCGAAGAAGGAAAGCGTCCATGCTTGGACGACCACCTTCTTTGGGCCCTTCTCGTCTGAGATTCTGATCGGCTTTGGACGAGTACCGTTTGGGTTCGTCCAAGTCGGTTTCCATTTTTTGGACGAGAATCACCCGAAGAAGAAAGGCGTCCATACTTAGACGGCCACCTTCTTTGGGCCTTCTCGTCTCAGGAACTTTGAGTTCCAATACCGGACGAAGAGCTGATTTCCTGTCCTTAGACGAAAATCATTTTAGTCTGTCCACCTTTGGACGGCTTCCTTCTTTGCATCACCTTCGTCTGTGTGGAAATTACTTTGGGCGAGGTTCCCTTAGAAAAAGGGGTGTCCATTCTAGGACGCCTTCCTTCTTTGGGTGATTCTCGTCTGAAGCATTTTGAATATTTTATAGCTTTTGCTCTTTGGACGATAAGTATGATAACTTGTTCATTTTTTGTAGAAAAATGCCCCTACCAAAAAACTTCCTCCTGGTAAGTCCTCCTCGTCCAAGAAGAGGCCTACCACGACCGCAGACCACCCTCCGGCCAAAAAGGTCAAGGGTTTTACCCGGAAGAAGACGGAGAAGACTACTCCGGCTGGTGGAGTTGGAGAGAAGACCATGCCTCCTCCAGAAGGACAAAGTCCTGAAAGAGGAGCCTTCCCCGCTGCCCTGTCGAGGGGGAGAAGAGTTTCGAACTGCGGGTCGGGTGGTGGACGCTTGCCTACGGACATTTGCAGAAATCGAGCCGAGTCGGCCTTGGCTTTGGTTATTCCGGAGCCGGGGACGGCTATTGAGAACTACCCGGGCTTCAGCGGCTCGGTAGAGAAGCTGGTTTCGCAGATGCCACTAGCTGTTAGGACGACCTCCATCTCATCTGGTGAGTCGTATTATCCAAATATAGTTAGGACGGTGCGGGTCGACGGACGATCCATGAGTCCGTCCAATAGACAAGCCATTGTCTTATCCATCAAGATAACTGACTCCCCCCTTCTTTCAGATAAGGGCAAAGGACCAGCTTTACCCACAGGTACTCCCACAATAGACTCAGACGAGGAGTCTTCTGCTGCTTTTGCCAAAATGTCAAAAGCTGAGCGTAATCGGCTCAAGCAGGAGCTGTTCAAATGTTACCCCGAATCCTACATAAAAGGATTGAGGGGGGCATCAGCTGGGCATGTGGGCTACATGTCACAACTTGCTGCTGAGGTATAATCTGTTGCCGCTTTTGTTTTATACTTGTAAGTAAATTTTTTCTTTTGTAACTCGTCTAATGACTTGCTTTGTTTTCATTGTTCCAGCTTTTTGCTCGCAGTATGCTGACTGAGGAGTGGGCGAGGGAGCTAAGGAAGGAAAATAAGCAACTCGTCCACCTGGATACGACGGCTGGTGACAAGGCCATTCATGACATTGAGATGGTTAATACCCTTCATCGTCAATCCCTGGAGGCCTTGGAGAAGAGATCAGCTGTTCTGGAATCCGACAACAAGAATTATCTTGTTACTATCAACCAGCTGTACACGGAACAAGACCAACTGAAAATGGCCTTAGACGCCATCGCAGCTGAGTTGAAGGGCGAAAGGGATACTGCTCTTCTGGCCGCTGTCCAGCTGAGGAGGGAGAATATCATCCTAAGGGCGAAGAATGCCCGCATGCAAAAGGAAGCGGCCCAGGCCTTTAAAGACGCCAAAGAAGGCTTGGCTCAAGTTGTCGAGACGTCGAAAGACTGGGCCGTCAAGGCTTTTGAGATGCTGACCGAGCCTAGTGAGTTTCCTAGCTTCGTTCGCCGTCTGGAATTTCAACAGAGCGTTCATCGTGCCATGATATGTGCCGAGGAGCCTCCGGAATTCTTAGACTCGGACGACGAGGCTGTGGTGGAGGAAGAAACCCCTGAAGACGGCCAAGAAACTCGCACTAAAGATGATGCCTAGTTTTAGGTTTATTTTCCTTAGTTTCTTGGCTTGTTTGCCGTCATAGCTTTGTCCCTTCTAGTCTTAAGCTGTAAATTTTTGCCAGATATATATATGAAAAGACTTTTTGCCAATTGCTTGTCCTTTCTTTTCTTGCACTTCAATTTTTTTCGAGGATTAATAAGCCTCGTCCTGAATATTGGACAATCTACAAACATGTTTAAGGAAAGAACATCGTCCTTGTCTTCAGACGATCGTGAATCTTTCTCGTCTTGGACTTGTGGACGGTCTACAACATTTAAATAAGGTAAGCTTGATAACACTCGATAACATCGATCATTTAAATAAGTACCGAGACGAGGCTCGTCCCTGGAACTTTGGACGGTTTGCAAAATAAAGATAAGGGAAGATTGCCATCTTTGTCCTTGGACGATCGTGAATCTTTCCAAAAAGTAGCAAGTACTTAGTGAAATTCGTCCTGGAACTTTGGACGGTCTGCTTACTCGTTAGCTCGTCCGATGGGCTTGTCTCATCCCCCCCTTCTTGGGCTTAGCTCAACCGTATATGATGGACGAGCCATGGTCCAAGAAGGAGAGCGGCCAACATTGGCCAAGCCTGCTGAAATTGCTAAGGACGAGCTTTAGATACATATTCAAACCATGTCTTAGCCGGCTTCCTTGAGGGAGCAACACTCGTCAGGAAGTAGTGATCCCTTACTAGGGTCTTAACTACTTAGCTGACCGTGCGTTTGAAAGTAAGTATCCTTTACTAAGGACTTATTTCGGGTCAGCTTTCTCGTAGAGACTTTGACGTTTCTCTTACTAGAGATTTTGTCAATTTGTTGGCCATTTATGTGTTGTTACACTTTGGCCAGTCTCTTTGAGGGAGTGATGATCGGCAGAGAAGTGAGCATTTTTGACGCTCTATTGTTCTTTGTAATTTTGTCCAAGTCATTGTCACTTTTAGACTAATAACTAATTTAATGCCCCAAAGTGAACCAACTTGGTAAAAAATAAACGAAGGCGGTAAGAAAGTAGGAATTGTATTATATGAATTTTGCTTGACGAAATGCCAAGATACATGTATACAATTCTTTTTCTCTAGCATGTGCCGTGGCACTTTGGAGTGATTACAAACGACTGGCCAGTTTCCTGACGATTAACTGGGTTAGACGTGGTACTTCTTCAGAGTGTCTGAGTTCCAAGTGCGCTGTATTGGTCGGCCATCCAGATCTTGGAGACGAAAGGTTCCGTTTCGCACCTTTTGGACAATCAGATAGGGTCCTTCCCAATTTGGAGTTAGTTTCCCCAGCTCTTTAGCTCGTCCAACCGCCTCCATCTTCCTTAGAACCAAATCCCCCACCTTGAGTTGTCGTCTAGCGACTCTCTTGTTAAACTCCCGAGCCATTCGCAGCTTGTACAATTGCATTCTTAGCAAGGCATTGCCCCTGACTTCTGGTACTTGATCCAAAGCCGTGCGCAATGCAGCCCAGTTGGCATCTTCCGTGTACAGCATGACTCGCAGGGTGGGTTCTTCAATCTCAATGGGCAAGACAGCTTCAGTACCATAAACTAACACGAAGGGTGTCTCCCCGGTAGAATTTTTGGCGGTTGTTCTGATGGACCATTACACTAGCTGTAGTTCTTCAACCCATTGACCCTGAGCATTATCCAACTTCCTTTTGATTCCATTGGATATAATCTTGTTGAAGGACTCTACTTGCCCATTGGCTTGTGGGTGGGCGACTGCAGCGAAGTGAGCTTTGATTTCTCTTTCTGCCAACCAATCTCTCAGCTTAGGCGTTTCGAACTATGGACCATTATCAAAGACGATGGACTGTGGCATGCCAAAGCGAGTTATAATGTTTTTCCAAATAAAGCCCTTGACATCGCTCGTTGTTATACCTCGCATTGCTTCAGCCTCTATCCATTTAGTGAAGTAGTTCACAGCTACTATCACAAACTTCTTTTACCCGGCGGCCACAGGGAAAGGTCCTAAGATGTCCATGCCCCATTTGGCAAAAGGCAGAGGGAACAAGATGGGACTTAAGTAGTTGGACGGCTTCTGATGCAGATTCCCATGCTTCTGACAACTGTCGCACTTCTTTGCATAGACGAAGGCATCCTCCTTTAAGGTAGGCCAGTAATACCCCGTCCTTAAAGCCTTTTCTCCCAATGCTCTTCCCCCAATGTGAGATGCACAAGCTCCTTCATGCAGTTCCTTCATGGAGTTCCTTCATGGTACTTCTTCTCTGGTGATGCACTTGAGGAGAGGACGATTGAATGACTTCTTGTAAAGGGTCTCATCCCATAGTTCAAACCATTTGTCTCGAGCCTTCACGTACTTAGCCTCCGCAGGGTCCGAAGGCAGCCGTCCTGTCTTCTTGTATTCTATTATAGGCTCCATCCAGACTGCCCCTCGGCTAAGAAACATAATTTGCTCTTGGTCAATGCTCTTCTTTGGTTTAACTTCCCAAAACACTGTTCTTGGCGCGTCACCTTCAGCCGAGCTGGCCAATTTTGATAGAGTGTCGGCTTGATGATTTTCTGACCTTGGCACTTTGTCCAGAATAAATCGCTTCAAAGGCTCAATCTCATCTTTGATCAGACACATATATTTGCCCATCGATGCTTCTTTGCATTCAAAGTCTCCATTAACTTGACTGACGACCAAGAGAGAGTCTGATTTGGCCTCAATTTCCAGAGCTCCTGGCGCTTTGCACATCTTGATTCCAGCTAGAAGTGCTTCATATTCCGCTTCGTTATTGGACGCTTGGAATTGGAATCTTAGCGCATATTCAAACTTGTCTCCTTCTGGAGATTGACAAATGATTCCTGCCCCAAATCCACTGACAGTGGACGATCCATCAACCATGAGCGTCCAATGCTTCCTCCCTTCAGCTGGATCAAATATTGGTTCTATAGTTGACCGAGTAAGCTCAACTATAAAATCTGCCAAGGCTTGCCCCTTAATGGCTTTCCTTGGTTCAAATGATATGTCGAACATGTTAAGCTCAACAGCCCATTTTAACATCCGGCCGGCGGCTTCCATCTTTTGCAAAACTTCTCGTCTGGAGCCAAGAAATAGGGCCTTAACTTTCTGCTGGCCATGACGAGGGCCAATCCAAACTTCTCGACTGGAGTCAATCTATTCTCCGTATCCTTGAGCACATGACTTACAAAGTAAATTGGCACTTGCACGGACTCTCTTTCAGCCAGCATAACAGCACTCACAGCCTGAGTGGACACGGCCAAATATACAAATAGTTTTTCCCCCTCGGCTGGACTGACCAACCTAGGCAGCTGCCGAAGGTGATCTTTGACCTGCTGAAGCGCTTGCTCAGCTTCTGCTGTCCACTCAAACTTGGCCTTTTTCTTGATAGTAGCGAAGAAGTGATGGCACTTGTCGCCCGACTTAGACAAGAAGCGTTCAAGGGCAGCCAAGCAACCCGTCAGTCGCTGAACTTCCTTTATCTTTGACGGAGATTTCATGTCTAGAATAGCTTGGATCTTTTCGGGGTTGGCTTCTATTCCCCTCAGATCAACTAAGAAGCCTAAGAACTTCCGTGACAAGACTCCAAAGACACATTTGTTGGGGTTCAGCTTTAGCTTGTACTTCCAGAGAGTTTCGAAGGTTTCTCTCAAATCACCAACATGAGCTCCTTCTTGCCGGCTCTTGACTATCATATCATCGATATATGCTTCCATATTTCTTCCCAACTGTGGCTGAAAGACAGTATTGATCAATCTTTGAAAGGTGGCCGGCGCATTACGGAGGCTGAATGGCATCCTCAGCCAACCATACAACCTTTTCTCGATAATGAAGGACGTTTTGTCCTGATCCTCTGACCACATGGGGATTTGATGAAAACCTGAATAGGCATCCATGAAGCTTAACAAAGCATGGCCGGCTGTGGAGTCCACTAGACGATCCAACTTAGGCAAAGGGAAACTGTCCTTGGGACAAGCCTTGTTGAGATCAGTGTAGTCCACACACATCCTCCAAGTGCCATTAGGCTTTGGCACCATGACTACATTTGCTATCCATTCTGGATAATAAGTTTCTCTGATGAATTTGGATTCCAACAACTTCTGAACTTCCTGGTCGACCGCCTGATTCCTGGCCGGTCCTAAATGTATTTTCTTCTGACGAACAGGTTTTAAATTTGGATCAACGTTCAACCGATGGACGGCTATCTCTGGATCAATTCCAGGCATTTCTTCAACACAATTCGCAAACACGTCTTGAAATTCTTTCAGCAGGCTGATTAAAAGGCCTCTCAAATCAGGAGAGAGTGAAGACCCAATCTTGAGGGTTCTTTCTGGACGAGCTTCATCCAAACAGACATCTTCTGGAGCTTCCACCGGCTCAGGACGTTCTAATACCAGTCCCATAATGGCCATCACTTCCTCAGACGAGGGTGGCTCCTCCTTGACGAGCTCATACTTCCTTTTTTTGCTGGGGAGAAGTTCAGACGTTTTCTTTGAGGGAGCGACAGGCGTCTGAGGACTCTCAATTGCCATCCTCAACGAGGCCACTTGGTCCTTCACAATTTCAGACGTTTTCCTTTCGCCAGCAACCCTCGCCTTATCTTTCCCAATTTCAGACGTTTTTCGCTCGCCACCAATCTTCTTCTGGTCTTCATTGTCTGCTTTTCATGACGACGGCTTGAGGGTAGTTAAATAACATTCCCTAGCCGCCTGCTGGTCTCCATACAAGGAGCCAATTTTACCATCATCACACTCAAACTTCATAAGCATCAAGTGAGTTACTATTAGAGCTTTAACATGATTCAGAGTTGGCCGTCCAAGTATGACATTGTAGGTTGTCAAATCTCGGACAACTAAGAACTTGATAAACAAAGTTCTTGAGGCATCCTTCTCTCCCGCTCGGACGGGCAAAGTAACGGTCCCCATAGGATGAATGATTCCTCCCCTAAACCCTATGATGGGATGGTGGACGGGAACCAAGTTCTTTTCATTAAACTTCAATCTGGACAAGCAATCAGTACTAATGATGTCTGTTGAGCTTCCGGTGTCAATCAGAATTCTCCTTACTCTTAAGTTTGCTATCTTCATTTCCACAACCAAAGGGTCATCATGGGGAGTCCTCAGCTTTCCCCGATCTTGTTCACTAACCACCACTTTTGGGAAGGACTCGGCCTTTGTCTGATCAGCTAGTAAGACTTGGCCGAGCTACTTGAGGTAGTTTTTGTGCCCTTTATTGGTTGGTCCTCCAGCAGCAAATCCTCCCGAAATAACGAGGACGACATCTTCGTCCGTGCTTTCACTCTCCTTCTTCTTGCTTTGACGATCATCTCTCCTCTGAAACTTCTTTCCCCCTTGGGGTAAGTATGAATTCATCTATCCTTTTCGGGCTAGATCCTCCAAAGCTCTCTTAAGGTGCTTACATTCATTGGTTCCATGACCGCAATCCTTGTGAAAATGACAATACTTGCTCTTGTCCCTATTCCTGTAAGGAGTCTTCATCTCAGCTGGAGCCTTCAGCTCATATTGGTCCTTTATCTCCATAAGAATAGAGTATTGGTCCTTGCTGAATTCGATGGGTTTGGATGAAGCAGGCTCGGATTCTTTCCTCTTGCTTCTTCTGGACGAAGTAGTGGTGGAGGTTATGGCCCAAGTCTCAGCCTTTTTGGGGTTGCTCTTTTTTGGCTGGGCAACCTCTTCAGGCCTCTTGGACTCGGGATGCTTGGCCTCTGCACATACTTCAGTGGCATGTATAAAGGCTTCGGCTTCCTTTACAGCTTCGGCAAGAGTAGTGATTTTCTTCTTCACAAGGTCAAACTTAAAACTTCCTGGCCTTAGTCCCCTGATAAAGGCGTCAAAGGCCACCCCGGCATTAAGATCTTGAATCTGAAGGGCTTCTAGATTGAATCTCTTAACAAAACTTCTAAGAGCTTCTTTAGGTCCTTGGACGACCTTTCCCAAGTGCATGCTTATTTTTTGCTCTTGCTTATTGGCAACAAAGTGACTAGTAAATAAGAAACTGAGTTCAGTAAAATTGTTGACTGAATTGGGTGGAAGATTGTTAAACCACTTCTGAGCTACTCCCTTGAGAGTTGCGGGGAAGTTCTTACACCAAGTAGCATCATCTACTCCTTGGACGTACATCTGATGCTTGTAAGCGGACAGGTGATCATCTGGATCAGTTGTTCCATCAAAAGGCTCTATTGTTGGGAGTTTTACCTTTGGGAAGGGGGGCGCCTCCATGATCCTGGCCGAGAATGGAGTAGGCCAATTGATCCGGAGGGCTCCCAGCTGTCCCTCAATGGGTATGAGCTCCTTGCGATATTCTTCCAACACTGGATTAGATGAAGTGTTTGCTGGTACTGGCCGCTTATAGACTATTGGTTGAACCACCGTCTTCTCTTGTCTCGGACGAACTATCGAAGGACCCAGACTCCTTCCCTCTGTTCTGGATGGTATCCTTAAAGGAGGATCTCTTAAGTACGGGGTAGAGCCAGTAGCCGACTGTTGCAATGCTGCAGCTCTCTTTGCCTCTAAGTAATCCCTGTCATCTGTTTCCATTCGATGCCCACTCGGACGAGCTTGATCTTGGGTTCTAACCACTAGATTCCAGTCCATCTTCCTTCGCTGCTCACTGCTTTCTGACTGCTTTCCTCTGGCCGTCCTCCTAGAGGGTTCCTGACGAACAGGTCGACTAGGACCTGAACGATTTTCTTGGGAACGTCCCCTAAGAGGAGCTAGATTGTTAGCGGCTGGCTCAGGGTTAAGATGGAAAAACAGTATGTTGCTCTTGATCCGTTCCCCGGACGAGCACGCCATCTTAGTCTGAAAATCATTCAAGACATTCTCAAGATGGGCAGTAGTCACTGGATGTTCAAGATTCTCCTGTATAATAGGCACTTGGCTTTGTCCAGGGACATTGATGATGGACGGGGGTCTATCCCTTCCTCGAGGCGGTCTCTCATGATTAACTGTGTCTTCGACATTGACCTGAAAACTTTGATTTCTAGCCACATTGGACGATTGACAGTCAGTCATCGTTGCGTCTCCCCACAGACGGCGCCAAATGTTTAGTCTTCTTGTCCCACAAGTAAGCTATAGGCTGAGCTTTCTTGTCTAGCAAGTAAACTAGTATCCCTTAGATGTTCTTCAATTGGAGACTTGTGCAACAATGGCTGAATCTGCTTGGTCCGAGCCTGAGCTTCGTTCCCGAACCTGTAAAAAGGAACCCACCCTGGAGGTTTGGGTGGTGGTTCCCCCTCCGAAGCTTAAGTTAGATATCAGGAGTGGTAAGAGAAAGTAGAGATAGAGAGAGAAAGTGAGAGAGTTTTTTTTTCCAGAGTAACTTTACACTGTTTGCATTGAATGCCTCTTTCTCCTGATTTCAGGGGTATTTATAGTGATAGTTAGATGACAGCTATCCTTAAAAACTGCCCTAGAATAGTGGCATCTGATTGGCTAAGCAATCAGATTATGACACGTGGCAGACCATGATTTGTGAGGGTTTATCAACCACTCTCTTGCAGCCACCTCCAAGGGGCTGGGCTCTGACTACCTTTTGGGCCAGAAAAGTAAGCCTTTTCTCCCAACTGGGTTTAACCCAAGGGTCAAACCTTTTTCCTTTATTTATTAGGAGAGGACACATGTACGGCTCTGATGAGCCCAAGTGTCTTCAAGGGAGCCGTAGTTTTTTAGGCTACAACAGTCCTGTTCTTTTGAACTTATTTTGGCTGAACTAAACTAGTAACTCCTATCACATCTACCTTTTCAATAAAATAACAATTGATAACCAAATAACAACTTATCATCTAAAGATACGTGCCTTGATAAGTGTCAAGAGTATTTTGGGACGGAGGGAGTAATAAATAATAAATAATAAATAATAAATAATAAATAATAAATAATAAATAATAAATAATAAATAATAAATAATAAATAATAAATAATAAATAATAAATAATAAATAATAAATAATAAATAATAATAAATAATAATAAATAATAAATAATAAATAATAATAAATAATAATAATAATAATAATAATAATAATAATAATAAATAATACAAAATAATAAATAAATAATAAATAAATAAAAAATACAAATTCATCGTTATTATAATTATAATATTAATAATAATAATAACAATATTCATAGGGAGTAATATTGAAAACAAAAAAAATAATTACAACATTAGACAAGACTGAACTTATTTTTGCTGAACTGAACTTATTTTTACTTATTTTTGCTGAACTGAACTTATTTTTACTTATTTTTGCTGAACTGAACTTATTTTTGCTGAAAATATGTCCAAAAGAACATGACATATATCATATCATATAATAACAAATATATAAAGCAGAGTACAAAAGCGAGCTCACGAGGTCACAACATTTGGCATCCTCATTGGACGCCATTTGTCGCCTTTATTAAGTGCCATGTCTTATTTTTAAAATATAAATAGAGTTCTAAATTGATTAAAATACAAAAAGAGTTTAGGATAATAATAAATAGAGTTGGGTTCACAATGAAAAACTTAAATATAGTAAATTGATTATAACTTTTAATATATAGTTCGTATAATTATAATTTTTGTACCATTGAAAAGTGTTTAAAAAGTACTTTAAAATAAGATCCATTTATACTATGTTTAAAATTTTATATTCAAGTAACATATAAAATGAAATATTGACTATACTAACGTATAAATTAACCTACTGCAATTGGAATTAGCGATTCAATTAGAATTTCGCGACATTGGGCGTCCTCATTGGACGCCATTTGTCGCGCTCATTGAGTGTCATGTCATAAATTTTTAATATAAATAGAATTCTAAATTGAATAAAATACAAAAAGAGTTTAGGATAAGAATAAATAGAGTTGGGTTCACAATGAAAAACTTAAATATAGTAAATTGATTATAATTTTTAATATATAGTTCGTAAAATTATAATTTTTGTACAATTAGAAAGTGTTTAAAAAGTATTTTAAAATAAGATCCATTTACACTATATTTAAAATTTTATATTAAAGTAACATATAAAAGGAAATATTGACTATACTAACGTATGAAAGTAACCTAATGCAATTGGAATTAGCGATTCAATTAGAATTTCGCGACATTTGGCGTCCTCATTGGACGCCATTTAATTTGTCGCGCTCATTAAGTGACAAGTCATATTTTTTTTTAATATAAATAGAGTTCTAAATTGATTAGAATACTAATAGAGTTTAGGATAAGAATAAATAGAGTTGGGTTCACAATGAAAAACTTAAAAAAGGTAAATTGATTATAACTTTTCATATATAGTTCGTAAAATTATAATTTTTGTACCATTAGAAAGTATTTAAAAAGTACTTTAAAATAAGATCCACTTATACTATATTTAAAATTTTATATTAAAGTAACATATAAAAGGAAATATTGACTATACTAACGTATTAAAGTAACCTACTGCAATTGGAATTAGCGATTCAATTAGAATTTCGCGACATTTGGCGTCCTCATTGGACGCCATTTGTCGCGCTCATTAAGTGACATGTCATATTTTTTTAGAATATAAATAAAGTTCTATATTGATTAAAATACTAATAGAGTTTAGGATAAGAACAAATAGAGTTGGGTTCACAATGAAAAACTTAAATATAGTAAACTGATTATAACTTTTAATAAATATAGTTCGTAAAATTATAATTTTTGTACCATTGAAAAGTGTTTAAAAAGTACTTTAAAATAAGATCCATTTATACTATATTTAAAATTTTATATTAAAGTAACATATAAAAGGAAATATTGATCGACTATACTAACATATTAAAGTAACCTACTACAATTGGAATTAGCGATTCAATTAGAATTAGGGTTAAAGTATTAAAGTAACCTACTGCAATTGGAATTAGGGATTCAGGATTGTTATAAGAGATTCAATTAGATTAAGGGTTGTTCTACAAAACCTAATCATGCTAGAATTAGAATATTCAAAGTTATATATATTAGATTGTCAGTTGTCAACTTTGCACATTGAGTTTTCTTCCCTATATTTTATTTCCACTTAAGCTAATTACATGAACTACATATTATAGATTTTTAGCGTTCAACATTGCACATTGAGTTCTTCCCTAAGGTACAGTTTGTAATAAATATACTCCTCATATTTTCTTTTCCTTTGATAAGAAACAAATGATGCATCCTTCATCTCCTTCAAACATCAATGTTGGATAAGATGGGACATGGTCAACATATATTAGAAAGAGGGTTGATATTGTTAATCATGTTGATCTATTGAGGCTTGAAGGGCACCGTAGCAACATACCATAGCAACATACCTTAGTAACATACCGTAGCAATATTATCAATCTTTCATAATTAAACAAATTGTTTCATATCTATATGATAGGTGCTTTTTCTTATTTGTAAACACAATGAGTACTAAAGAAAGGAAGCCAGCTCACGAGGTCCTGACATTTGGCATCCTTATTGGACGCCATTAGTCGCGCTCATTAAGTGCCATCTCATTTTTTTTTTTGAATATAAATAGAGTTCTAAATTGATTAAAATAGAAATAGAGTTTAGGATAAGAATAAATAGAGTTGGGTTCACAATGAAAAACTTAAATATAGTAAATTGATTATAACTTTTAATATATAGTTCGTAAAATTATAATTTTTGTACCATTAGAAAGTGTTTAAAAAGTACTTTAAAATAAGATCCATTTATACTATATTTAAAATTTTATATTAAAGTAATATATAAAAGGAAATATTGACTATACTTACGTAATAATTAAACTAATATACTGCAATTGGAATTAGTGATTCAATTAGAATTAGGGCCAAAGTATTAAAGTAACAAACTGCAATTGAAATTAGGGATTCAATTAGAATTAGGGTTGTTATAAGAGATTCAATTAGAATTAGGGTTGTTCTACAAAACCTATTCATGTTAGAATTAGAATATTCAAAGTTATATATACTAGATTGTCAGCGGTCAACTTTGCACATTGCTAATGAATTATGGATTAGGGTTTTATTTTTAATGTTTTAACATGCAGGAAGATGTAAGTTGTGTAGGATATCGTGACATGTGCTTTAACATATAAAAATATGTATAGTGAGTTTGTGTATGATATAGTGAGTGTCAAAATAATATAGTGGATTGTTTAGAAATGATGTAGTTTTTGCATGATATAGTATGTTTATGAATGATAAAGTTTGTTTCATCATGACATATAAATTAGAAACCCATGTCAAAGATAATGACAAAATCATATCATAACTTTTAGTTGTTCTATGTCAGAAAAAAATAACGGCAAAAAATAGGGATGTAAATATTTAAAAACTCAACCTCTTCTTCATGAAAAGGCCCGGGCATTTGCCCGGGTCCCAATACTAGTATATATATAAAGCTAAGTACATTTTGCTTAAGTGTCATGACCTCATTCAATTTGCCAAATGTCATCTTCAGACTTAATATATATTGCCACGTGCAATATAGTTAAAAGCTGTGCTGATATGTTGCTTAGTAAATAGTGATGAAATATGGTCGGATTCCCTGTTCCTTAAAATAAGGAAGGCCATGATCAACGCCTCAAATCATGGCTCAAATCAAATACTTTCAAATTGACAAATTCAGAAGGTTCATTTCAATATTATATATAAAGTGTTGAAGCTATGATGTATAACGCACAATACATGTGAGTGCCCCACATTGATAAAAGAAGAGAGATAGGTTCACTTTATATTGCAAAGGGGCTGCTCCCCTTATTGCCATATGGTTTTAAGGTGGAACCTCCTTTGTCTTGTGAAGTGAACTCTCTCTCATTGTGATGGGCGCGACCCAGGCTCATATTTAACATGGTATCAGAGCCAGGCCCACGGCTGGGACCGTTAATTTACTCTAGGCCAATTGAAAAAGAGACCTCAAATGTGAGGGAGAGTGTTGAAGCTATGATGTATAGCACACAACACATGTGAGTGTCCCACATTGATAAAACAAGAGAGATATGTTCAATTTATATTGCAAAAGGGCTGCTTCCCTTATTGTCATATGGTTTTAAGGTGGAACCTCCTTTGTCTTGTGAAGTGGACTCTTTCTCATTGTGTGGGCCCGACCCAGGCCTATATCTAACATAAAGCAACTGAATAATACAAGCCTAATGAGCACAATCGAGAATGAAGCAAAGGAATAACAAAAATATAGGTGAGAATAAACAATTAAACAAGAACAAGATAGCTCGCGTCAACAACCAATCAAGTATGATACACAATTCCGCAACGACAGACTGCCACGTCAACCACGTTAGCGGTGAAGGAAGCCCCAGTAAAAGACAGACACAACAAAGTAGACGGACGAGGTAGGAGGATAAGGATGACAATCATATGCGCCGCACATGTCTTCTAGCTAACAAGTGAGTTAGGTCAGAAGTCAGACGGTCAAACCATTGAGTGGCTTCTCCGACAAGCTGAACCTTCTATTATAGCCGCTACCGGTACTGGTACTACCCCAGCTTCTTTCTCTACTTCTTCTCCTCACTCTCTCTCCTCTCACGACCACCTCCGTACAGCTGGCCCCTCCACCTCATCCGACAACAACAACAACAAAGCCACCCCTTTTCTCCTCGGCAAGTGTCTTAGAACTACTGCTGAGGAAAACGAGGCTCAAAACGGTGTCATTGATAAAGAGGATGTTGTTACTACTGCTTCACTTGGAGTTGGGCCTGCTATTGGGTATTGGGCTATTCCTGCTCGGCCTAATTTCTTGGAGTTTTGCTGGGCCTGAGATGGTTGTGGGCCCTACTGCTACTGCTCTTAGCCAACAAGCGGCAGCTATGGCTGGAAGGTTTCTTACTCATCAACATCAACAACAGCAACATCAGGTGAGCTTAGCATAAGCTTCTAGGGTTGGGAATAACATGCCTATTGGTCAGGGACATCATCTTAATTTACTCGCTTCGTTGTCCGGTGCGCCTGCTTCCAGTGCTGGTGCTTCGTTTGCTGGAAGGAGAGGCGATGATCCTCGTTGATTAATCGTAATCATAATCATAATCATAATCATAATCATAATTATAATTGTAATCGTAATCATAATCAATGCGATTTTATTCTTTATGATGAATTTGGTCCAATTTCAGGTTCTATTGTAAATAATCTGGAAACTAGTGGGCTGGGGTTTCATTTGTGTTTGCCGGTGAGCCTGTCTCCCCCCTTCTTCTTCTTTCCTTTTCCCTAGAAATCGAAGCAACAAAAACGAGAAGAAAGAGATTCACCGAGCAAGTTGAAGACCTGAATTGAGGAAGAGCAAGAACAGTCGTTGCTTCGATGACGGTGGTGATGACGGTTAGGTTATTTACGAATTGTTGTATTATATTAGTTATTGAGAGATTTATTTGTTGTTTCCAAGTATTTCTACAAATTCTTTGTTGTTTATTTATTTTCTTTGATTGTTTTCCATCTTGATTTATGCAAATTCTTTGTTGTTTATTTGTTGTCTGTTGTTTCCAAGTATTTCTACAAATCGTTTTTGTGTTGTTTAGATTCTGAATTGCAGATCTAAATTTCATTCTTTTTGATGTTTCTCTTTATGGTTGAAGGTCTGATGGTTCATAAAATTCTTTTTAATAAGAAAGAGCAATTTGCGTCGAATGAAGGGCCAAATCCGACGCAGATGGCCCTGGGCAGGCACATTTGCTGCTTGGTGTGGTTAAAGCATTTGCGTCGCACATAGTTAAGTGTCCGACACAAATAGTTCCCATTTGTGTCGCACATGGATTATTATCCGACGCAAATATGCGGAATTTTGGTGTGGTGCTCGGGTGATGGCGCCATTTGCGTCGCACTTTGCTCTTCATCCGACGCAAATAGCTAAGGAATTGCATTGTGTCCTAAACCGATGCAGATCATCTACGGTAAATTTGCATCGAGGCCTATAGCGTCGAACCCGGATCCGACGCAAATGATGGTCTGGGATCCGACGCAAATCGTTGTTTCTGTACTAGTGAGAAAATTTTCCATTTTGGCTTTGTTTCCATAATTTCTTCTAGAAGATATACTCATTTTGACTTCTTATTCCCCTAGCATGATTGAACCAGTATACTCATTTTGACTAATATATTTTTTGCTCATTTGCTCATTAGGAGCTCTCACTATGCTCATTTGGAGGTTCCAAATGAGCAAAAAATAGCCTTGGATGTACCATGCACATGGTACACGCGGGTGTATGATGAATATCTCTATTATATAAGTGAAGGGGGAAGCATGGTGTCCCCCTATAGAATTACATATTTACCCATCAACTTCAACAATATTACATTTTCAATAATACCCATCAAAAGAAACACCATGTAACATGCAAATCCTTGCCAAAAAAGAAGATTCCATCAAATTTCATGATTGACCGAAAATATTCAAAAACTTACATGCATAAACTTGCTCAAAAAAAATCAATCAAATTAATTCACACCCCCAATCAACTCATATTTGACCAAAAAATTCAAAACCAAAAAACTTACCATAAAATAATACGGAAACAATAACTAAAAAGATACACAACACTAATAATACGGTCACAACTCATATTCAAACTCAAAGGTGTTTCCTCATATACAATATAGGGGAGACCCCCTTCACTTATATGATAGAGATTACAAACACAAACTCAAAAATAGAAAAATCAGTTACATTGCTTGGAGCTTAACAACGTTCTCAATTTGCGGATACTACATTGTTATGCAGGTACATAGTAAGTTAGTTGAGAATAATAATATAAACTATAAAAAATAGTAAGTTAGATGAGAATAATAATCTGCCGTATGAATAACAGTACAATACACTATCCTTTGTAATTGTAATTTTTTTGTAATATACTGTTAAAGTTATGTAATTTAGTGTGACTGTAATTTCTACTTCTGCATTTTGGTTTGTTTACTACCGAAGAACAGTTAAGCCCAAAATATCGTCGCACGCATAGCGTGCATAAAAAAAACTAGTACTAATTGGTGAGAGAGATCAAGAAGAAGATGGGTAACATAACTTGTGGGAGTTATCAGTATAGGTGAGGTATAAAAAAAGCAGCTAGCCCCCGAAAGGTCCAAAATGCAATACTTCCTCCGTTCCAAAATAAGTGAAACACTTCTCTCATTTATGTGAGAGCTTTTTGAGACAAGTGTTTCACTTATTTTGGAACGGAGGAAGTATATAGTATATGAAGTGGAAAGTTGAACAACAATACTAACTAACCAAAATTCTTAAATTTCTTTTGTAATCTTTTGGAAAACAAATATTTTGGAATTCGGATTTTAAAATATTTTAGATAAAATATATTATGAAAGTTTTAAGATAAAGATGATTTTTTATCAAAGATATTTTGAAAGTATTTAAGATAATTAATTAAACTAATTAATTAAATTGGGCTAGAAAAAGGATTTAGAAAACGTGCTTTCATATCACTGTTTTTAAAAGGTTTTTCGAATCAAGATGCACTTTTTAAAAAACGTTTTTGAACGCGGGCTTAGGCAAATGGATTAGAATATACATTGGGCTTGAAATATTTTAGTCTCATTCTTCATTCTTTCTTCGATCCGGACAAATTAGACAAATATACTAGTAATCATAGGGAATTAAAATGGGGAGACAGACTTATGTATCTACACTTTCTCATCTTCTATCTTCTCTCACCCTCTCTCTTCTAACTTTTTCCATTCACCACCAAGCTAACTCCCAAACGCGTTGACGAACTCTTTGCCTCCGCTTCCCCCCTCATCATCGTCGTTGAACTCTAACATCCTATCTCATCCTCGCCATCGCTGAACTTCAATAATGGCGACAACTCACTGTCCCAGTCGCTCGTCCTTCATCCTCGCTCACCGCTAGTATTTCATCCTTACTCATTGCCATAATTCACCTCGCCACCACCGTGCTTCAACATCATCGCTGCCAACTTTCATACTAATCTAATTTCTTATATTTTTTTCCCTATTTTAGCAAATTTTGTACATCCAATTTTTTGTGTTCATGCTCAACTAATTTCTAATTCTTTTTTTAGGAAATTTCTAACAATTTTACAATATTAATTTCTTGTGTTCTAATTGCATTCTCCCTCAGCATATACGGACGGCGCTGCATTGGTACTCTGATTCAAGGATGAGAGAACTACTAGAAGATAAAAAAATTAATTTTTTTGACATGTACTTATTGTTGCGGTTTTGCGCTACAACCGCAGCAATAGGTTGCTCTATTTATGTTTCTTATGTGCGATCTTTAGTTGCGGTTTTTTGGAGAAATATATTGTTGTAGTTCTGGCTTCAAAACCTATTATTTGGCCTTGATTTTTTGCGATGAAAACCGCAACAATAGACTTCTTAAAAAACCTAAGGAATATACGGTTATTACATAAATGATTATCAAAGTAGTATTTAAACAAGTTTTAAACAACTAATAACCCTTTATTCAAATTCATAGTCCTTATTGAATAAAGGAGTAATGAAGATCCCCTCCCACTATCAACCAAATGGTCTTTGGTCCTACCTTTAATTAATAGTAGTCGAGGTAAGTATACGCATTTTACTAGTTACAACTATTTATATTAACAACTCTTTGCTAATTTTTCGATCTCTTTGCTTCAAAACCCAAAACATTACCTTTTGATAGTTTTATTGAGTTAAAACAAACATTAACATGTAAGTTTCAAAAACCTACCACATTATCGTCATGATTATGAACAACTACTGCTTTAGCGAACCTATATACTTTCATGATCTAAGGATTTATAGGTGTTGTTTGGAAAAGCAATTAACTCAACATTACTTTTGTGAACCTAAGTTTTCTATATAGGTTAATTAATAGGTGAACACATAGCATAAATAACTACATATATAAACTTAATACACGTTTAAATAAATTAAATGCATAAATAATGTTAAACTATGCCTTGAATTAATTATCCGGTGCTAGGATTAACCTAGCACGGGGTCTCGGTATATGCTATTTAATATATCGAGTCTATTTTAGTTTCGAGTTTAGGCCCATCTATTTAGGTTAATTAGTAGGGTACTATATAAATCCTATAATTAATTTTACGCACTCCATATTCTGCAATCTGTACTCTCTCCTAAACCTAATAAAAATCGTTTCTCCTTTGCTTGTGGACGTAGCTAACACATTGTAAGTGAACCACGTTAATTCCTTGTGTCAATTGTTCATTAATTTTTGCTTCGTTAATTGCATCTATCACAACCAAGCTGGTATGATCCGGGATCCGTTAAGATTCAAAATTACGCAATTTTGATTTATAAAGATGTATACGCTTTGAACGTGAAGATTGACAAATTTACTTGGAGAAACTTGATTTCGGTCTATGGCGAGATCAAGATGACAGCCCTATTGAAGCAACGGGAGATGTGGGCGCCTCTTTCTATATAAGGCGGGAAGAAGGCAAGCGTGGATGACGAAGAATCGAGTAGCTTAGAGGAGAAGGCTCACTCGACAATTATGCTATGCTTGGCTAATGATGTCATCACTAAAGTCGGCGATGAAGAAACTATTTATGGTCTATGGTTGAATTTGGAGAGTTTGTATATGATAAAATCTCTAACCAACAAGTTGCTCTTGAAGCAACGTACGTTCGGCCTTGCGTATGCGGGAAGGTATGCCTCTTAGGGACTATCTAGAACAATTGAATACTATCTTATTAGATCTTCGTAATATTGATGTTAATGTAGATGATGAGGATCTTTGCTTTAATTACTGTTAGTATCTTTGCCTTTATCGTATGAGAATTTTGTGGATTCTTTTATTGTTAGGAAAAATAGTATGTCACTAGAAGAAGTAAGATATGCTCTTCATACTAGAGAGGTCCGTCATAAGGCATCTGGTTCTGGTACAGAAAATCAGGCATCGAGATTAGTTGTTGCGGGGTAAGGAACAAGGGAAATGCAGTAAAAAAATCGAACCAAAAAATTTCAAAGTCTAAGGGTCCTAAAACTAATGATGTCTGTAAATACTAGAGGAAAAAAGGCCAAAAGGCTCGGTCAAAAGCGGCTTAAGGGCTGCGTTTTTTGACCAGCACCCATAGCATAAGGCCCTTGAAGCTTTTTGAAGGGTTGCGGTCAAATAATGTTTTTTTGTTTTTGCATTTTTTACTCCTAAATGTATCAAAAAATAGTTACTTATATATATATTGTTTCTATTTGAGCATCAACCGGACCATCCACCAAAATGAACCAAATAACTAGCCATGATTCTAGAAAAACACAAATATCCATTACAAAAATAGAAACGAACCCAACAATCCATCACCCTAAAAAGACCCTAGAAATAACCCATAAATTATAAATAGCTTATTGTCAGATTATTATCATCTATTACCATATAATATTTTAAAAAACAAGTAAACAAAATTTCACCAAAAACAAAATCAACAACATTATACGAGTCCATCAAACGTAACGAAATCAACAAGATACTACAAAATTGAAATTATAAATTCATGAATCAACAAGAAACCCTAACATGAAATTAATTCCACAAAATAAAATGAAAAAATATAAAATACGAAAAAAAAACAGTTACAAAAAAACAAATGATGAGCAACTAAACCTAAAATATCACAAGTACAAAATAAATTACAAAAAAAACCTAAAATATCACAAGTACAAAATAAATTACAAAAAAATAAAAAATGATAAATAATAAAGGCTGGAACGAACCCCTAGATGCGGATGCGTGATGAGAGGAGAGTTGGTGTGCACGACGAAACCTAGATTACGGCGACAAGAGGAGAGTTGGTGTGCGCGACGAGTGGAGAGGCGGGTGTGCGCGACGAGAGGAGAGCTGGTGTGCTGACGAGAGACGGCGTTGTTTTGATGGTGGTGGTGGTGAGTAAAGACGCGAGGAGAGACGAGAGACGAGGGAGGAGAGGAGCTGTGGTGGTTTGATTTTGTTGGTGCCTTAGTGGTGTGAAGAGGACAAATGAGGGATGGAGGGGAGGGGCGTGGCGAGGAGAGCGGGAATGAGATAGAGAGGAAACCCTAGCCCCCTTTGTGAGAGAGGAGAGAGAATGAGAGTGAGGAGAGGGCCTCTCGATTTAAAAGCTATTGGTTAGTGTTTCATTTAAAAGCCTGACCCATCGATTAGTGATAAAGGGTTGCGGTTAGTCTAAAAACTACGGCCCTTAATTCTAAGTCGTGTTTTTTATTTGGTGGGTTAAGGGTCGTGGTTTTTAGGCTAACCGCATCCCTTAACTCGAAAGGGCGTGATTTTCGGATAGCTGCGGCCCTTGTGTAGCGGCCCTTGACCATTTTCCTCTAGTGAAATACTTGTAAGGAGAAAAGGCATTGGAAAAATGAATGTCCTAAGAAAAAGAAGCGTTAGGGAAAAGAATGAAGGTTTTCTTTGCTTTGGCGACCGATGGCAACTCGAGGAAGATCTGGTCCTAGTTGCTAATAACCGGTCACATTATAGGGATGTGTGGGTAGTGTTTCTATGGCCAACAATCTGCTGTAAAGTAGTTGGAATAGGCACTATCGGGTTGAGGACTCATAATGGTACATTTGGCACCTTGAACGAAGCTAGGTATGTTCCACGAAGACGAGAGAATCGATATCTTCAAGTCTTCTCAACGGTAAGGATTTTAGTTTCCAAGGTGAAGGTAGTGGAGTTATGAATGTATGCGAGGGTTCGAAGGTGGTTACGGAAGGTATTAAAAATGGTACCTTGCATCTTTTATAAGGTTCTCTGTGACGGGTTCCGTGATGTTGCATCATCGAGGTTCACGAGGAGGATATGACCAAGCTCGGCATATGAGGCTTAGACATATGGGTGAAATAGGGATGCAAATTCGTCAAAAGGGATCTTCTTTGTGGGCCCAAGGTGCGGGATCTAGAGTTCAAGCGGTGGAAGGCTTTGGTTGAAAATCAACATGGGAAGAAGATAAAAAGGTTGTGAACTGTTAATGGTGCGGAATTTTATTGGTTTGAGTTTAATGAGTTCGCAAAAATGAAGGGATTTCTCGCCATCATACGGTAGTGATACTCCACAAGAACATGGTAGCGAACGCATGAATCGAGACATTGTTGGAGAGAGCGAGGTGCATGCTCTCTATTCTTGGGTTAGCTAGAAGATTTTAGGCGGAAGGCTGTAAGTACAACTTGCTATCGATCAACCATGGACCTCACACATGTATTGATTGTAAAACACCTTATGAGGTGTGGTGCGGTAAGCTTCGTGATTATTCTTTGTTGAGAGTTTTACTATTATTATCATGTAAGTGAGGGTAAATTAGAATCTAGAGCTAAGAAGGGTGTATTTGTGGGTTTTGGGAGTGGAGTTAAGGGCTATAGAATACGGTCACCTTCTAAGAGTCGAGTTACACTTAGTAGAAGTGTAATTTTTGATGAAAAGTCTATGCTTAACCCATAGTGAAATCTGTTGTGGTGCCGGCTAGTAGTGATGTTGATAAACGGGTGGAGTTACAAGTCACTCAATATGAGAGTGAATCACGGCACCAAGGTGGAGAAGATCAACACGATGCTGCGAAACCGATTTGGCGAGAATCTTCTAGTTACTAATCGGCCTCGTCGGAAGCACATCGACCTAACATAACCCTTGATAGAGCTAGAAGAGTTGGTGTTGGACCTCCAAGGAGGTATGTTTTTGAGGATATGGTTGCTTATGCCTTTGCGAGGTTCTTGAAGAGGTAGATTCTCATGAGCCATCCACCTCAAAGAAGTCTGTTTCGGGTAGTGAATCGCTCGATAGCTCGTTGTAACGGGAGATGAGATGGAGTCTCTAGATACAAATCGGGACTTCGGAGCTAGTCAAACGTCCTAAGGAGAGAGAAAAAATGTCATTTGCAAATGGGTTTTCAAGAAGAAGGAATGAAGGAATCTCGCCTGTTTGAGGGGGTCAAATATTAAGCTCGGGTTGTTGCAAGAGAGAGTTCACGCAAAGGGAAGGGGTTGATTATAATGAGATTTTCTCACTAGTGGTCAGACACACTTCCATCAAGGTGTTATTAGTAATAGTTGCACATCAGAATCTTGAACTTGAGCAACTAGATGTGAAAATAGCTCCCTACATGGGGAGTTAGAAGAGGAGATTTATATGACTCAACCAAATGGGTTCCAAGTTCTTGGAAAAGAAGATTATGTTTGTAGATTGAAAAACTCCTTGTATGGACTAAAAGCAGTCTCCTACGCGGTGGTACAAAAGGTTATATAGCTATATGATTGAGTTGGGCTACAAAAGGATTATGTATGATTGTTGTGTGTATCACAACAAGTTGAATGATGGATCGATGATTTATACGGTCTGTATGTAGATGATACGCTCATAGTTGTAAAGTCCAAGTCGATATTCGAAGTTGAAGGGTCTTCTCGGTCTTGAGTTTGAGATGAAGGATTTGGGTCTTTGCGCCAAAATATTATGGGGACGAATATTTATAGAGAAAAAGATCAGAGAAAGATTTTCTTGTCACAAAAAGGTTACATTCAGAAGTTATTTTCAAGGTTTGGCATGTCATCAGCTAAACCTATAGATACTCCTAGTGTTGCAAGTATACATTTATCTTACGCTTTTGCATCCCGGTCACGATCTTTGAGAAGGACTATATGTCTCGAGTCCCGTATGCTCTTTGCGGTTGGAAGCTTGATGTATGTTACGGTATGCACTAGACCGGATCTTGCACAAGTTGTTAGTGTTGTTAGTAGGCTCATGAGGCAACCTGGAAAGAAACAACTTGGTAAGTCGTGAAGAGGATTTTCAGTTACCTTAGAGGTACGTCTGATGTTGGTCTCATTTATGGGAATGATACTTAGTGTTTAGTTGCTGGTTATTTTGACTCTGATTATGTTGGAGATGTTGATGGTAGGAGGTCTATGACTGGTTATGTATTTACTCTTGGTGGTTTCGTTGTTAGTTGGAAGGCAACTTTGAAGGCTACATTCACTTTGTCTACTACTGAAGCGAGTACATGTGTTAACGAAGGCTTAAAGAGGAAATATGGTTAAAAGGGCTAGTTAGTGATCTTGGTTTACATCACGATCAGGCTATTGTGTATTGTGACCGTCTGAGTGCAATACGCCTAGCCAAGGATCAAGTCTATCATGAAAGGACTAAGCACATTGATGTAAGATATCATTTTCTAATAAGTGAGAAGAGGATTAAGGTGATGAAAGTAGGTACTGCAGATAATCCTGTTGACATGTTCACCAAGGCGGTTCCTCATGGCAAGTCAAGGTGGACATTTGTTGAACTGTGCCTTGAATTAATTATCTGGCGCTAGGATTAACCTAGCACGGGGGTCTCGTTATATGCTATTTAATATATCGAGTCTGTTTTAGTTTCAAATTTAGGCCCGTTTGTTTAGGTTAGGGTACTATATAAACTCTATAATTAATTTTCAGCCTCCATATTTTGTAATCTATACTCTCTCCTACACCTAATAAAAATCGTTTCTCCTCGTATTAAAATGACATTTTGGTTCGGTGCTAGGAAGTTTTTGTTAGCTCTTTTTGTGAACCGTAGTTGTTTAAACCAGTTACCGCCTAAGCGGTTAACCGTTATTTCTGTACGATTTTCCGGTTAACCATTAACCGTCATTCATGTTATACTATTACATTTTACTTAATGTACATATATATTTTCTATTTTTTTATATAATTTAATATGATATATACTCTAATATAAAATGTATTATAAAGTGGATAATAAATCCATTGGAAATCATAACTAACACTAAGGATACACTCCATTCCCTAATTATAATATTTATATTAGTACTAAAGTTTCCAAACAATCACATACTTCCTCTAATTGTTGTTGCTTAGTGACAAATATTAAAATTAATGTAATTGTTGGAAAATATTTCACAATAATGAGATAGAGAAAAAAAATTCGGTTTTTCGGTTAACCGTTCCTTTCCAAAAATCATAACCGTAACCGTACCATTTAGCCGTTACTTGTATCGGTTCGGTAACCGTACCGTTAAAACCTTTTTTTTTTTATCGATCGACTACCACCCATTTAGACCGGATTTTGGTATTTCGGTATGATTTTTCGGTTTTGGTTTTTATGAACACCCTAGCTACACACATTGTTAGTGAACCATTTGAATTCCTTGTGTCAATAGTTCATTAATTTTTTCTTCGTTGATTGCATCTGTCACAACAAATAATTATAAGCAATATATAATTAAATTGTGATCCTAGTATGACCCCTAAACCTAGGAAAACTAATCTTCATGAAACCTTTCCTTGAATCTTCTTGGATCACCATGCTTGATTCTTCTTGGAACTCCATCTTTGTTTATATAAATATTTGGAATTTAACTAACTGAAATTCAAATTATAAAAACACAAAAAATAATGATTCACAAATAGTATTTTCTATGCAAGTTTGGGACATACCCATCACCATATACAAACATAATATCATATATCATAATAAGCATACATGCATTTAAATATCAACATATAGTAATATAAATACATAGATTCACTTACTAACAATTATTAAGTAAACAATTTAATAAATTAACTTAACAAATTTAAGAAATAACTAAATAAATAACAATATGATATATTTATTCAATTATTATATGACATTTATCACATTAATCATTAATTTGCATGATTGAAACGTAATTATTCATGCTCAAAATAAAATTAAATTAAAATACGTTTTTTTTGGAAGGAATTGAAACTGCCAGACCATAGGCATAAGACCATGGCTCAAACGTGCCACTTGCAGCCGCCATTCATGGCTACCCACGGGCCATGGTCACTCCTCACGTCGGCAAGCACACGGCCCACCATTCCCGCAGCCGCCCAACCCACACCTAGCACGCCGCCAAACGCGTGCCCAACTTCTGCCAGTCGTGCGGAGTATCCCCCAGCTACGTCGATAGGTGCACCACCCCACCATGTTGGTTGGCTAATTCTCTTTTAATTTTGTGTAACTATTACATGAAATTAAAAGAGGATTATTTTGTGCAAATTAAAATTTGGGGTTTTAAATGTAGGGCAAAAATTTGAATTTAGTTAACAAATAATAAAAATCAGATTTTTAAGTTTGTTAGTAATCTAACAAAATTGAAATCTTTATAAGGGGGATGATCATTGAATTTATTCAACAAATAACATCAGATTTTTAATTTTGTTGTTTAGATTATTTTACACATAATTATTATTAAGCATAAAAATTTAACAATAAATTCAATCTAATAAATAAAATATGAAGCAAAATACAAAATTATTAACTTCAAAAAAATTCTACTAAAAACAATTTTGAGCATAATAATAATTAAAACAAATTTTTAATCTTTTCCAATCAATTAATCTCTATATATTAATTATGCAAATTAATTCATAAATTAAATCCTTCCCTTAATTGAATAAAAATAATAGAACTAGCACATAACCATGATCATAAAACATTATAGAAGAGGTTAAAGCGATACCCTTTGTAGAAACTTATAGATGCAATTAGCGAAATTTCAATAAACTATTTCCTAACATTTATTGAATCACATGCATAAGAATTAAATGAATAATATAATTTAGTTTAGGAATTACAACCTTTGTGGCTTGAGTTCTGTTAATTTTTGCTCCTTTAATTAGTCCACAAGTACAAAACTAGATTCCTAAATGCGCTGGGACGGAAGAGGAAGATCAAATCTCTCTTGCTTGTTGGGAATAGGCGCTGATTTTCAATATCGGGTTTAGGATTTTGATCTTTCTCACTCCTTTTGTATCGCACACTAATTAATTAACTTAATCTACCTAAACCCTAATATTATAACCATCATTCCCCTATAGTGGCCGGCCACATGAGGTGCATGGGTTTGTTCCTAACTTGTTGCTTTTATGTTTAACCTTTTAGGAATTAAGTTATATTAGTTGTAGGCCCAATATAATTGTAACCTACTATCATAATTATTCTCTAGCAAGTAATCATGAATTACTAAAATAACATAATTATTATATCCATAATATTTCCTATTTATATTTAGTAATTGTCGAAAATGTTTTAGGACACAATTCCTTCAGTATATTTTTTTTATATAAATATACCACCTTTAAAATTTTGTAATATACACTTATGTACTATTTCTTTTGCTGAATATACCAATGAAAATTGTTCTCAATAGTTACGATTTAGGCATATATCATTTATGGATCGTTTAATATGGGTTTAATAGTGGTGGGTCAAAATTGATACAATTAGTTAAATAGTTTATTGTTAAATGAACCAATTTTAATGGATTTAATTTTTAGGTTTGGTTAGTTCAAGTTAGCTTTTATTTTTATTTGGGAAAATATTAGATGTAGCGTGTGTTCTCTTCACCTCAAAAAAATAATTTTAAGTTTTAATGAGTTATTCGAGTAAGTTTAGAAAATTTTGAACACCTTACAAAATGAACATAAATAAGTTCGAATAAGTTCAAATAAGTTTTGATAGTTTAATTGAGTTCGGATAACTTCAAATAAGTTTTAGCATAAATTGAACTTAAAAAAGTTCTATTTAAATAAGTTTGGATAAGTTACGTTCACTTTAGAAAAGTTCGGAAGATTTCGGGTGAAAAGAATGCACCATCTCTCTATAAATGAAGAGGAGGGGGGATACACAAAAATTAACATTAATTTTCTTTTTTCTTTTTTAAAAAAATGTCTAATATAATGGCACAACTTCCTCTCCATGATTAAAGTTTTTATCGTTTTTAATTTTGATAAAGAAAATACAAAACACCCTAAATAAACTATTGATTCTTTCTCTTCTCCCATTAATAATCGTCCTCCTCTTTTCCCTTTCAATAATTGTTATATTTTTATGCTAAACTTCATATGCTTCTACGTGCATCGCATATATAAGAATACTATTCAATATTTTATGTATTGATGGGTCTAAAATGAGTCACTTAGGTCAAATTATATCGAATACAGTCCATATTAATGGCACATGATATGCATTTGATGTGTGTTCACCTTATATCTGGTGCATAAATTATATCGAATACAGTCCATTTTGTAATGGCACATGATATGCAATTGATGTGTGTTCCGTCACACCTTATCTCTGGTGCACCATGAAGTCTAAGTACACATGTCCGCATGCACATGGATACACATACACTTGTATGCTTGTGCACTCCGAATTATTAGCATGAGGTTCGAACTAAATTGATAATTAAATAAATTAATTGCATATAATAAAAATCCAATATCGTAGTAACTGTAAGCAATGGCAAATCTATTAAGAGGCACAACAAGCTTAGTTTAATAAGTGAATAAGGCCACATAAGTCATAAGCCTAATGCTAGCATGGAGATTCTACTACTTGATCTTACGATATCATTTTGTTACATACAAGCAATAATTAGTAATAACATTGAATTAAGTTTTTATTAGCATTATGTTTATTTCTAATTCTTTAAGTGAGAGTAATAATTAATAATAACATTGAATTAATTTTTTGATACATTTTCCTATCAAATAACATACTCCCTCAGTTTTTCAATAGTTACAATATTTTAACTTCTGCACTATTTATGTGATTACTTTGAACTGAAATTTGTGACTAATGTATAATACAAACTTTAACATGTAAGATGTTGGATTTGTCTCAATGTGTACTATTTACAAGATTACAACTTTTTTTACAATTTTCACAAATAGATAATTGATATTAATGGTCAAAGTTATGTATTGTTAATTGTGAAAGTCAAAACGTTGCAACTACTATATTACTATACCAACATTATTTCATTACATAAGATTATAAAAACATAAAATATTACTCTACAAACATTATTTCATTACAATTTACACAAGACTAAAAATTAGTTACAACTTACAATGCCAAATTATAACATGTATCCTATCTATTACGATTTACTACTAATTTCTAGCTATAGGCAAGTCTTATAACAATGTCGATCTTCCTCAATCTTGATTTTTTACTTAAAAATGTTTTGTCCTGGTGACAATATCAACTTTGGATCAAATAAATTCTTTCTATGCTTTGAAAAACTCTCCATTTCAAGCCAAAGTGAGTTTTCCATTTTCCATTAGTGGTATAACGAGGAAGATCTTGCTTAATCGAATCCCGTTCTCGTAATAATAATTTATTATCTCCTTATTTTTGCCTTCCAACACGTCCCAATCATCCAAACGGCTTGAATGCGGCAACCCTAGGGTGTAGAACACATCTTCTTACGGGTGTAACCGCAGACATCTTATCATCCCACCGAAACATATATATATGTAGAGAAGTAGATTGATTGAATGATTTGTGATGAACCTTCTCATTAAACGTGACACAATACATATACACAAAGTATTGAGATCTCAAGACAAAAGGAAACTATCTAAACTTCCTAAAAGATAAAGATTACATATTTACCAAAGAATATCCCGACACCCCCTCAAGTTGGAGCATGGGGATCTAAAATGCCCAACTTGCGAAGAAGTAGATCAAACTAAGTCTTGCCAAGAGCTTTAGTGAAGATGTCGACCAAGCGAGCGGTGGTAGGAACATAGGAGGGAGTAATGAGACCGTCAATGATAGCATCACACACAAAATGGCAATCTATCTCAATATGTTTCGTGCGCTCATGAAAAACATGATTGTTGGCGAGATGTAAAGCCGCCCGACTATCACAAAAAGAGAGGAATAGCTTTAGGATGATGGACACCCATGCTAAGGAGCACACCTTTGAGCCACTTAAGCTCACAAGTAATAGTTGCCATGGAACGGTACTCGGCCTCAGCGGAAGAACGAGAGACGGTGGGTTGTTACTTGGTCTTCCAAGAGATAGGAGAATGACCAAGAAAGACAAGCCACCTGTGAGAGAGCGCTGGAGTGATGGGGCGGCAGCCCAATCGGCATCACACCATCCACTGTAATGACATATCACTATCGGCACGAAGAAGGATACCCTGGCCAGAGTGCCTTTAAGATAACGAACAACACGTAAGGCGGCCTCAAGATGCTCCTAACGGGGGCACATAAAGCGGGACGAGAATATGTGCCTTGAATAAGCTAGGTCAGGTCGAGTGACAGAAGATAGATCGGGACGACCTCAAGGCGACGATAACGCTCGGGATCATCTATAAGATCGCTGAAGCAAGACCAAGTCGATGATTACGCTCAATGGGAGAATCGGAAGGTTTAGCACCTAACATGCACGCTTCGGCAACAATATCCAAGACGTACTTGCGCGACAAAGAAAGAGACTGAAGAACTCAGGTGCAACCTCAATGCCAAGAAAATATCGCAAAGGACCGAGGTCCTTCATACGGAAACAATCACTCGGATAGGCTTTGAAAGCTCGTAAAGCGGGGAGAATCAGTCCCTGCGATAATGAGATCATCAGCATAGACAAGAACATTGATGCGAGTAGTACCCCTTGGTGTAGGTAAAGAGAGAGTAGTACGAATAAGGCTACTGTGAAAACCATAGTGACGAAGAGCAGTAACAAGCTTAGCAAACCAACGGCGAGGAGCTTGTTTCAAACCATATAAAGACTTGCGCGGACGACACACAAGATTAGGATCGGAAGCACCAAAACCGGGAGGGAGTTTCATATAAACTTCTTCCTCCCGAGATCACCATGCAAGAAAGCATTTTGAACATTCATTTGATGAAGTTCCCAATGCTTCGAAGCCGCAATAGCGAAAAAAAGCCCGAACGGTGACCATTTTAGGCTGCGAGGAGCAAAAGTCTCGGTATAATCTATACCTTCCTGGCGATGATTGCCAAGAATGACTAAGCGAGATTTGCGTCTGTCAAGGAGACCATTGGAATCATATTTGTTTCGGTAGACCCATTTGGCTTCCTAATGCTCGCTTGCCGGGAGGAAGATATTGCATGGTCCAAGTGTCATTATTCTCAGGGCGTAATTTCTTCTGGATAGATTTCCGCCTTTGCTTTCGTCTCTCATGGCCTCCTTAAAAAGACCTGGGCTCACGAAGTAGAAGTAATAGCAGCAAGAAAAGCACGATAATTTGCGGAAAAACTATCACAATTGATATAATGTGCAATAGGATAAGGAGTATTTGAGGAATGATGAGAACTAGAGGAAGCGGGGGGATGGACTTGGAACTTTGACGGTATGTGTAACATAATCACGCAATAGAACGAGATGGCACTTTGGTGCGTAAACCACGGCCGAGAGTACAAGAAGCATCATTAGTATCATTGTTGCTTAGAAGAATCGGCCCCATGCGGGCGACCGGGGAAACGAGCCCGGTAGGGGCGGCCCCATCGGACGTGACTAACGAATCGTGCCCAGGAGGGGGAAGTAAGGAGGAATGAGGTTCGGGCCCCGGGTGGAGAAGTCTTTGGGCGAATCGGTTGGAGTGGAAGTGGGATGGGCCGAGTGGGAGGGGTAGGGTGCATTTGGGCCGGTTGTGTAATAGGAGAGGGAGAGAGGTCGGGAAGTGGATTGTGGGTTTGGGCCGTGTGAGGAAGAGTGTTTTGTGGGTGGACCAAGAAGGTGGGGAGAAGGCGTGGACTGGATCGGGGAGTGTTTTGAGGAGGTGAGATAGGTTCATTTGTTGTGGTGAGAGAAGTGGAATCAATAAAGGCAAAATCATCATCAACATCCATAGTCATATCAATAATATCCTCCGGAACAATATTCACACTTTCCGGAGTACCAAATGGATACACATCCTCAAAAAATTTCACATCCCTAGAAATGAAAAAATCCTTTTTCTCGAGATCGAAAAGACGCCACCCCTTTTTACCAAAAGGATATCCCACAAAGATGCATTTTGATCTACTTCTCTTTGCAAATTTATCACCATGAGTGTTATGATTATGAGCAAAACACAATGACCCAAACACCTTAATAGGATCATAAGACGGAGGCTTGCCCGTTAGACATTCAAAAGGAGTTTTATTTTGCAACAAGGGGGTAGGAGTGCGATTAATTAAATGAGATGCAGCAAGAATGCACTCACCCTTAAAATAGATAGGGAGATGGGATTGAAAACGCAAGGCACGTGCGACATTCAAAATATGTCGGTGTTTTCGTTCAACTTTGCCATTTTGTTGAGGAGTGTGAACACAAGAAGTTTGGAAAAAAAACACCCGTAGCAACAAAATAATCTCGAAGGCAGTTAAACTCAGTTCCATTATCACTTTGCACTATTTTTATGGTTTGAGAATATTGTCGGTCAACCATAGCAATAAAGGACATAAACATGCTAAACACCTCAGTTTTATCAACCAACAAATAAGTCCATACGACACGGGAAAATTCATCCACTATGGTTAAGAAATAGCGAGCACCACAAGAAGAAACATGCCTATATGGACCCCATAAATCACAATGAACTTTCTCAAAGATGCGAGTAGTTTTATTGTCACTAATAGGAAGCTGATCCCTAGGGTGTGCATAAAAACAAATGTCACAAGCTTTATTGAAACTACCCTTAAAATGACTAACGGGGAGGAAGTAACTTTACAACTTTGCGGACGGATGCCCCATACGACGGTGCCATAAATCCCAACCTTTGAAGCTTCACCTGAAACGAGAGATATGTTGAATAGTATCCATGCCGCCAAAGTAATAAAGTCCATCCAGCTTAACCCCCGTTCCAATCGGCTCCATCAACGGGTCTGTATATTACACATGTGAGAATCAAATTGGTGAGTACAATGCAAACTATCACACAATTGAGAAATGGAGATTTAGTTGCAATGAAGTTGAGGTACATAAAGTACATTAAGGAGAGTAATAGCGGGAGATAATCGGGCGATCCTACTTGATTTGCAACAACGGTACTCCCATTAGGAAGCCCAACCGGACGGTCGAAATAGCATGAACATCGAATAACCAAGTAAGATCACTAGTAACATGGTGAGAAGCACCGGTATCGAGAATCCAAGAATGAACATCAAACTTACCGGTTAAGCGATTGTCGGGAATTTTTAAATTACCAAACATGCCGGCAAGGGCTTTCCATTGATCGGCGGTGAAAGAGTGGAGGGAGTGGTGGAGCCACTCGATGAAGTTTCGGTGGGGCTTGCCAATCACGGCGGCGCGGGCTCGGGCGGGGAGGCCCTCCACCCGCGGACCCGGCGGCGGCACACTCTCGGCCACGCCCACTTGCGTCCCCCGATGAGGCGGATAGCCTATTAACTCAAAACAAGTCGCGACATCATGGCCCGACTTTTTTACGGTGGGTACGAGACCATGGTGCTTTGCGATCCGGACGCTCTCCACGCCCGCGACCTCGGCCCAGGCTCGGCCCGCACTGGAAAAACCCAACGGCCTCGGTGAGGTTGAGATGTCACGGGACTCGGCCGGTTGAGTGGCGAGTCGAACTCGCTCATCTTGGATGAGCATTTGATATACACTTGTCTAATGAAGGAAGTTGTTCGAGAGCGGAATTGCAGCCCTAGTTTGAGCATAATAAGGAGAATAGAGACCCATAAGAAATAGATGTACCTTACGATTTTCATTGCGTTGGGCGTGGCGTTCACCGGAATCACAAGAGGTGCAACACGTGCAAGTGATCAAAGGTTCGTGCCGCTGCAATTCCTCCCATAGAACGTGAAGATGAGAGTAGTATGTAGTGATCGTCATGGTTTTAGTTTGCTCGCATTTGGGTATGGAGGCATGAAGTTGATTGATGCGAGGGCCGTTGGCGGCAGCATACCGAGTTTTAAGAGTGTCCCATAGACGACGCGGATCTTTGAACTTGGGAATAGAGGCCTTGACCTCGGTGTGATGGTCTTCATCACCCACGAAATCAACATGGCTTGAAGTGCGGCCCAATCCGCAGGAGTACACGGGGAGGACGGCTTGATGACGCTGCCATCAAGGAAGCAGAACTTACGTCGAGCTTCGAGTGCGTTTTGTAAGTCTGCTGCCCAATCATCATAGTTGGTGGCAGATAGACGGGTGGGGGTAAGGAAATTTCGGGGGCGGTCTTGCGGGCCGAGGAAGTAAGGGGACGAGGCATCGAGTTTGGGTGGTGGAGGAGGGTCGTTTGAGTCGCCGGCCATATTGACGAGGGAATAAAACCCTAGGCGATACCATGTGAGAAGTAGATTGATTGAATGATTTGTGATGAACCTTCTCATTAAACGTGACCCAATACATATACACAAAGTATTGAGATCTCAAGACAAAAGGAAACTATCTAAACTTCCTAAAAGATAAAGATTACATATTTACCAAAGAATATTCCAACAATGTACCATCAAATTTCTATTTCAGAAAATTTAAATATATAATAAAAGAACCATATTAAATTTCACGTACTCCCTCCATTTCATATTACTAATCGCTTTTTGTTTTATGTGGTCGAATTTTAAATATTATTGTCTCATTTTATGATTCTAAAGGTAGTAAAAATACGGTATTATATATCATTTTAGTACAATTCTATGATTTTTCTTTTAAATATAGTTTTTATCAACATATAGTAAAAATTTCTTCTTGAAAAAGCATGAGACAATGGTTAATACTTAATATATATCACTCTATCTCGAGTTAGCTCCAACTTTAGCTTTTGTTTGTCGAAGTTCATAAACTATAAAATTGATCGTATATATATCGGCACTAATAAGTAATAAGAGAGAAAAAGGTATTATCATGTCCTCAATTTATTAGATTTGTTTTAATGTGTAATTTTATAATGTCAACTTTTATAACCTTTATTTGTAAAATATACTAATAATAAAAATGTGTCTTGAAAATGTATAATACCGAATGCTGCAACATAATTAAAAAACGCGCAAATAAGTAATAATATTGTGTACTAAACATTTTAACATACTTATTACGGTTGAATGGATAGATGAGAATCGGTCCTTCTAAACCCTTGCTATCCTTGGCAATAATGTTAGCAAAAACATGATGAAAATCGTCAATCCGAGATCTTGGTATGAAAATATTTAGCCATGGATGTGGAACATCCCATAGCCCTTTGGATTGAAGCTCTAGCTCTCCTTTTCGGACTCGATTCAGGAACTCTACAAAGGGTACTTCCTTTGTGAAAAGATATCCTGGAATAAAGTTTAGCCCTTTGAGTTGCTTCTCAAGTTCCTACATGTATCAACAAAAACATGATAAATAAAGGGAATACAAAGTAACACAATGCAACCCTCTGTCGAGTTCGCATTTGTAGACCAACAAAATGTTCACATTTACCAGTTCAAAATGTTTGGAAATGTACTTGCCACATAATTTTCTAAAATATTTTACTTTCGATTCATTTTTCAAAGGATTTTTTAACTAGAATAATAGAAAACTTTTATCCGTTCTCTCACAATAATACAAACTTTTTAATTATTATGTAATATGACAAACTTTACATCAAAATTCCTCCATTAGGTCGAGTTTGACCGTTAACACAGTAAAACAGGTAAAAAAATTAAAAAAACTCCAAAATCTCTTCCTCCTCCCCCTAGCCAACCAACCGAAACCCACCCCCCCTCCCTCCACCCCCCCCGCCCCACCCCGCCCCCGTCCCCACGGATGAAACCACCCTCGCCACCCCCCCCCCACCCCCCCTCCCCCCACCCCCGCGGATGAAACCACCCTCACCACCCCCCGATCCCCCACCACGAAACCGCCTTCCCCGGCCACGAAACGTCCCCCACCCTCCCAACCCCACCCTCTCCCCCACCCGGGAAACCACCCTCCCGGCCTTGAACCTCCCCCGAACCGAACTCCTCCACCAAAGTCGAAGAAGACGCCGCCACCACCCAACCAGGCATCCCGCCACCAGCCACCACCCCACCACCAAAAAATCTCCCCCGAAACACCACCGCCGCCACCGTCGGCACCACTAAACCCATAAACCCCACAACCACGGACTACACAACCACAACGCAACCGCTACCACAAACCCACAAAACGGCAACCACAAACCCACAACCACAAATCCACAACCTGGCCAAGGAACGCGCAACCACAACCACAAATCCACAACCGCAACCGCAACGCGCAACCACAACCACAACCACAACCGCAATCGCAATGCGCAACTACACAAGCGCAACTACAACCCACAACCCACAACCACTAACCCACGATCCACAAACCCGCACCCCGCGACCCACAAGAAGGGAGATCGAAAGAGGGAGAGAAAGGAGATCGAGGAAGGAGAGTTTGTCTTCACTAGTGGTGAGAGGGAGGTCGACGTTGGTGAGCGAGAGAGGAGGTCGCTAGTAACGATCTGGGTTCGGCGGCGAAAATCATGAAGGTTGGTGGTGGAAATCGTGAAGGTTGGTGGCGGTTGTGGTTTCGGGATGGGGGAGGGGGGGGGAGGATTTTGTGGAGGTCGTTGGGGAGGACGAAGAGAGAGATTGGTTGAGGGAAGGGCAAGGGGGTCGGGGTCGAGGGCCAGTGGGGTGGGTGAGGAGAAAGAAAAAAAGGATTTTTTTTTGTTTTTCAAATTTAAATAAAAATTTAAAAAATCATCCAATAAAAAAGCGGCACGTGTCCTAGAGAGTGCACGTCAACTTGTTTACCTCCTACAGCAAGTTAACAGCCAGGGTATTCTCTCTTGGAGGAATTTTGATCGAAGTTTGTATTATTACATAATAATCAAAAGTTTGTATTATTGCGAGAGAACGTCGAAGTTTGTATTATTCTTGTTAAAAAATCCTTTTAAAAAAATGAGTTGACTTAAAACTTAATTATACCTTATTACTTTAAGTTTTTACATCTCTATTACACCAATATAGTTTTATGTTGAAATTCATTAAGTAAAGGGTATTATTATTAAGGGTAATCTAGGAAAGTAAAAAGTTCAACATAACATATTTAGAAAATTTATTCAAGGAGAGAATAATGGTTTATAATTAGATTTTATGATATACACTGCTTTAATTTAAGTGATGGACAAAATGGTTTATTCATATACACTGGTGCGTAATGCAGTAATGCGTAGTATATATTTCAAGACTAATTTTCTTCATTCTTCATTTGGAACTCTCATTTTTTAATATATTTTCCTTATTTGGATGATTTAAATGAAGAATGAATGAAAAATAGTTTTCGGTGTCTGTCTTTTGCGGATACTATTTCGGGTGTATGATAAATTTTTGGTGGACAAAGCGATGAAAATTACGCAACTATTATAAGTGATTGAATGAATATGACAACTAATTTTCGTCGGAGTAAGTGTATTATTGAAGTACTAGATATTACCTTATCCATGTTGGTGTCATCATCATGATAATAATACTTGGCCACTTCTAAGAAGTAAAGGATACCATTTGGGGGTATTTAAAGAAGCAATTATGTCTTGATCATTTGGTGTAAAGAAAGAGGATCTCCAGTTGTTGGGATCAACTTTGTGCATAATAAGAGACCCTTCAACATAGTCTAGACCATCGTTGACGTCGACTAAGTCTTGGTAATTTCCGTAAAGTGAGATTAGGTGCTCTTGATCTCTTGTAAATGATGAAAAATTATCATAAAGCATCCGGACCCATTTCACCTACAATTTAGTTTACACAATTTTTAATATTAATGCATAAAAAGCACATTTTTAACAATGGCCAATATAGTTAATTGTACTATAATTTTCAAGGACTTGCAGATACTAAGATGGAAAAAAGTTTTGTCATGACTTTTTCAAGCTTAGTTTTGTTTTGTGCTATATTTTATTTATTAATTAATTAGTAGTACTTGATAAGACATGATTATAGAGCTAATTAGTTTTGTGATTGTACTTTGTAGTAAAGCATTTAAATTCATTATTAGCCACAGTATATATCATGTGAAACATACTCCCTCTCAGGTTCAGAAAGATCCTTTTATTCTTTGTTAGTATAGATATCGGGTGGATCAGTTTTGTGAGGTTTGGGGTGGGTAAAATAGGAGAGAGAAGGGGATTAAGGAAAAAATAAGCAAATAAAAAAGGGTAAAGTAGGGAGAGGTTCACCAAAAAGACAAAGTAGAGAGAGAGAAATGTAGTAAAAATTGAATTAATAGTGTAATGGTGGACCATATGATATGATAGGCATTCATGGGAGGAGGGAGTAAAAGGGTTAAAAAATTTCTTCAGAAATAAGGCATAAAGTGAAAGAGGAGTGATATTTTGAAAACGCAATAACCCTAAAGTGTGACGAAAGAGGGTGGATCTTTAAGGAACCTGGAGTGAAAGTATGCTGTGACGACAATATGATAGAAGAGAACTTGATCGATAATATAAAAGGGAGATATGTATAGCAATATAATATATAATACCCTTACTTTGGTGCTGCCTTTAATTTAATTCTTGCTCTAGTAATAATTCCAAACTGTCCAAGACCACCCAAACTTTATTAAACAGCTCTGAATTTATCTTTTTCGAGCATGTAATCAGCTCTCCTTTTCCTGTAACCAAACAAGGTAGAAGACTTCAGTAACAAAAAAAAAAAGAAGAAGAGGATGTGAACTTAATTTTCCTCTAAAACTTTTACAAATCAATTTTTTAACAGTATATAAAAGGCAAATAATAATGTCCCACTGTTTATCATTTATGATGCTGTCTTGTCATATACTTTTTATTTTGTTGATTTTGTGTGTGTATGCTGTGTTTTGTTTTGAGTATACCCAACTTTTCAAAGTAAGTTCTCATGGTTAAACATGATTGTAATTACTCCCAAAAAGAAACTTAATTAACTACTTGAAAGATTTTGGAAGTTCATGATCATTTAAGAGTAGTATTGGTGTTTTTAAATAAGATTTATTTCATTTTTAGAATCAAATATTATGAAAATCCAAGGACTAGGTTGTAAAATATTAATTATGACAATATTTAGAAATTACATTAGTAGTATATGTTGTTATATCGAAGTACAATATTAGAAGTTAATATGTAAAAAAAACAGATTGATCGTTTAACGTATGTGCTTTTGTAAAGCATGATCAAGTACATAAATTGAGATAAGTTGTTATAATGAAGTATATAATATGAAAGTCATATTTGATAAGCGTAATCGTATGCTAGTAAGTATGGTTATACATGATCAAGTACATAAAATGAAGATGAGTTTGAGTGAGAATAAGGTGGAGATAGATGAAAGTAAGGATATGATAATATACCAGTAACAACATCCACTTCATGAACATGGTAATTTGAGGACCCTGACGAAAAGATTGACCACTAATTCCGGCGTTAGGAAGGGTTCCACCAACAACAACGTATAGCATAGTCGGTCCATTCGAAACTGGAGCAACACCATGATCTAGTGTTGCATGCAACACATCAACTTCCCTAGTTGCCTCTCCACCAACATCAGCATAAAACCCTACTAAAGGATCATAGGAAACCCTAATCCTATTATTATCACAATATTGATGATAATTATTTATATCATTATAACTAATATTCTTAAGCTTAAACCTATTCAAAGAGGTCATATCTATGACAACACCATGTTCTACTCTGATATGTTGCTTCTAACGCACTTTATTACCTTCTTTGGCTTGTTTTAGCTCCCCTTTCCTCCTTCTTCCTCCTTTCTCCTCACTTTTCCTTTCTATTTCATTCACGTGATCATACTTGGTCATAGTGACATTTTGCTAGGTTTTCGATCTATTTCGATCGAATTTCTTAGCACATATGCTTTTCACCATGTTTGTTCGTGCTTCTATTGCGGTGGCTAGCCTTTTCGGGGTCGAGAAATGCGAGACATGGCATAAGGGACCGAGCTAGAGGCTGAAAGGTAGCCTCGAGGTGCGCTTGCATGCCCCGCACACGATGGTGCGCCCGCATAAGCCGGGTGCGCCCGCACCATCGACCAACTCCGGGAGCACAAAGCCATGACTAGCACGGTGCGCCCAGGACCTTAAATTCTGGGTGCGCGCCGCAGCCTTCACCTCCGGCGCGCCCGCACCATCTGCGACGAAGAGAATTCCACCCCGAGACAAGACTCTGTGCTCCCGCACCCGGGCCCGTGCGCCGCACCCGAGCAAAAGGTGCGCCCGCACCTCCTTTTTTTTTTGGTGCGCCCGCACCACGATCCCGAAAGAAAACATTCGATCATTAAACCTCTTTTCGAGAGGAGTAAATGAGGGACGCTTTATTCTAGTTTCTACACAATATTCTGGGGTTTGTACTTAGCGAAAACACTTTAGCTCGATTGAGATTGGAGAATCTCCTGATCATAGCTCTGTTTTCCAATACATTCACTGCGGTTCTTTCGCATTCAATTCAATTCAAAAGTTTTAGCTTTTATTTTCATTCTCTTCGTGTTTGTTTATGTCTTCATATTATTTAAGATCTTCATTCTCTTAGTTTAATAATTGCTATTTCTTAGTTTAATACTCTCTAATCATGTTTAACCTTAGATTAGTCATGTGATTCATTGTTTAATTGCTTTAACTCCATGATTAGTGAGTAGTTTCATATCTAGGGTTAGGGTGAAAGCATGACTAAAGGTTTTAAAAATGTTGTTGATGTGATTTGGTGATGTACGGAGAAGTTTATGCATCGATCTTCGTGTTTGAGACCTAGGATAGATATCGATCACATTTATACTTTGGCATTTTGATTTCAAATGTTCTTAATCGGATTTTGAACTCTTTTTATCATCCCCAGAAGAATCAACTTCATTTCTATACCAAGATATCGGGGCGTGGAAATTAAGGGATCTTTCATTGTGGGTTTTCCAACTTATTCGAATCTTTTAATCAATTAACTAAAGACCATTCGAGAGGATTTAGTTGATAGATTAGGCTTGATCACTCTTGAGGACCATTCGAGAGTGGACTCAAGTATTTTGTGAGGAGAAACCAAACCTTGCATAATCGTCTTTGCTGCTTCACAATCGCATTAACAATCATCATCCGTTTCCTTATTCATACTAGTAGCCTTAACTCTAGTGTCTTTATTTCGATATTTAAACTCGTGATTTTTGCTTGTTCTAGCCGATAGATAGTCTTAATTGTTACCAAACATCTTTTAACCCCCCAAATACCTTTCACTTAGGTAAACTAGACCAGATAGACTCTAATCAATCCCAATTTCCCGTGGATCGACCTCGACTCTCGCCCTTACTACCCTCTTAGTAATCGCTTCTTAGGACTACAAATACTGCTTAGGGGAAGCTGCTCTTAGTGCCTCAACGCACACACTGAAAACCTCTTTGATCAAAATGCGCGCTCCGGAAGCCGTAGCTATTGAATGAAGTATATTTTAGTTTAGTTTGCTTAGTTGATTCTTTCTTTTATTTTCTTTTACTCGTGGTCGTTACTCCTAATCCTCGCTAGCTTTGTGCAGGTTACATGAGAAGAAGAACTCACGGTTCACCCACATCTGCCCCTGCATCTTGAAATCGACCAGACGGTGCGAAAGCTTCGGAAGAATTTGGGAAATCCGACTTGGTTTCCGAGCCTTCTTCACCAATCTCAAGTACATCAAGTGAAGTCAATCGTAAACTGAAGGGCAACTAATAACCGTTTAGGATTTCGAAATCCCGGTTCCTATGTTCTTCAAGGTGGAATTCGACCCCTACCACCACTACAAAGGCCTCTCAGCATTCACCCTCGAACATAGCTCCCCTGATGGTGCAGAGGAAAGGCTTTGTGGGGTCGATGAAGATCCTCTAGCACCATCTCGACTGTTTTTCTAGAGATCCGTGCCATGATAAACCACTAACGACGTCTTCCCGACTACATCAAGAGCGCACCTGCTCCGGGCCCCTCTACCTTAGCAAGGTCATGGCTCTAAGGAGCTTCGCTTCGCTAATCCCTCACTACACGGGAAGAAGTCACGATGGCATTCTCTCAAGAAATACTTCCCTGTAAGTGGAAGACCAAGTGCCATGAGGAAAATCCTCCTCATTCGGCAAGGAGGAACCACGAGACACTCTCACGGGCCGGAGCGGTTCTGCAGAGGATCTGCTCCATGCCCCACACCACGAGTTCAACAAGAATCTACTAATGCGATTCTTCTATGATGGTCCGATCCGATTTCACTGGCCACCTTTGATGCTCGAGCGGGAGGTCAACTATCTAAGATCCCGCAAGGACAACTTCAGTCCACAATCGAGGAGGTGATCAAGAACTACTCATGGGGTGGAAGACGAAGAGGTGCTCAACCTAAGAAGAGCGGAAGTTTGAAATCGATCCCATGGATCAAATTCAAGCTAAGATGGACCAACTCGACAGGTAGCTTTCCAAGATCACCTTGCGTCGCCTACTCCTTCACTGGTAAACTCTTTTTCTCAGGATATTGTGGTGGTACTAACCATGATACTTCTTATCGTGGAGGATCTATCTCGGAGCATGCCTGGCGGGAATCAATGCAAGAGGAGATGGATACCGTGGGGAACGAAGTGGTATAGGAACAATCAACAAGGAGGTCTGGGACAACCCGCCAACAAAACTACACCCAAGGATTCAACCAACCTCAACAAGGATGGAATCAACCTCAACATAGGGAACGAGCCAAGCTCAGCAACCAAGGGCTCGCGCAAGGGTATAACCAAAACCAAAAACTATAACCAAGGTGGTTCCTCCTCGCCGGGTCAAACACATACCAAGCTCCACATCAAAGGACCAACAACCCAAAACCTCCCTCCAACCTTCCTTTCCCTACCCAACCCCCTAACCCACACCATCTTCTCCGATCCCACCCTCTCCAAATTCTCCAACAACTCCAATCCATGAACCAAATTCTTCCAAAACCAAGGGAGCAAAGGTTTCAAGAGCTACATGTTTCCCACAACAAAATGCTTGAAACCCAAATCGCCCAAGTAGCCGAGAAGAACCCCTCCACCCCCACAAATCACCTTCTATGCCAACCCATTCCTCAACCCCAACCTCCACCAAGCCAAAGCCATTCATTTGAGGCCTCGGAACAAGTTAAGTGCGGGTCCTAAGCAGATGCCGAATGGGAGCCTGGGAGGCAGTGATTGCCGATGTCGAGAGTCGTGGTAGCTGCCGGACGCGAGCCGAGGAAACCAGCAAAGAGGACGTTCCAGGAGAAGGATGAGTCACATGTCTGCCAGACAAAAACACATGCCGCTCATCTCCACCAACCAAACTCCTATGTGCCTCCTGCTCCCTATCCCTCACAAAGTCAGGAGAAAGTCGAGGACAAGTTCACTAAACCACGTGATGAAGAGCCTCGCAAAATCAACATTCCATTCTCGAGGCTATGTCTCAAATGCCGTTTATGCTAAATTCTTCAAAGAGATCCTCTCCAATAAGCGCAAACTTGGCAAGACGAGCCTTATCTCCCTACCTACAAAAATGAATGGTTTCAGGCAACGAATTCATGCCCAAGAAGCTAAGAGATCCTTGAGTTTCACCTCAAAGGAAGATAGGTGACCTGGAACCCAAGGGTGCATCCGCCCATCTCGGGAGCTGGTGTCAATTTGATGCCTTCTTTCTATCGCAAAGCACCCGAAATTTTTCATCCTTACGCGTAAAACGATCCAATTGGCGTAATCGCACCGTGAGAGTCCCTCGTGGTCAGTCGGAGGATATACCGATTCATGTCTGTACGTGTTTGTACCATGCGACTTTGCGTGGTGATGGATATGGAGGAAGATCCCGAGACTCCTTATTCGGGCAGCGAAGCTCAAGACTTTCGGGGTGCCGTGATAAACCGCAAAAACGACACAAGTTCCACGGCTGAGGTAGCTAATGAGCGCGGTGTTCGAGTTCTCTAAGACACCGAAGAGGCCTACGATGGAGAAAATTTGCCTTAAGCTTTGGGTGGGCGATGGAGGTGGAGACACTGCTGATGGATTTATTTGGAGCTTATTTAGATGTATGGGGATTTTTCCATGAGACTCCTAACTTGGACATGGAAGAGGACACGCAATATGAGGCGTTTCAGGTCTCTAGCCGCACATCCACCGAAAAAGAGGAGTGTTCTAAGCCTCCTCCCAAGGTGTAGTTCAAACCCCTTCCCTTCTCTCTTCTATATGTTTTTCGATGATGCATGTACTTATCTCCGTTATTGTCAATTCGAAAGCCCTCATGACATTTCTATATCAAAACTAATGGAATTTTGCAAAAATATAAGGATGTCATTTGGTATTCTGGACATTTAATCTTGCGGATAAGCCCTTCTTACGCATCGTAATTCATCTCATCGATAGTAATGCCTTCCTCCATCGAGCATCGAGAAAGTTTCAATCCCAACCTCAAAGAGGTTGTTAAAAGGAGACGGGAAACTACGTGACGCGGAATCATTTATGCTATCTCGTATAGTAGCGAGCCCGATTCACGTGGTTCCAAAAAAGGAGGCATTGACTATAGTTTCGAGAATGAGAAAGGAGAAACAATCTTCAGAACTTTAGGATCACACTGTGTGGTGAGTCTGATGATTTATGCAGAAACTGTATCATCAAACTAATCCAAAGATCATTTCCCTTCCCTTTCATCGACCAAATGTTTCGAGAGGCTTCGCTTGCTCATTCACTGCTGATGGTTATTCCGGATTCTTTCAAATCCCTCATTCATCCGATTTACCAAGAGAAAACCACTCTTTGCTGTCCGCATGGGACATTTGCATATCAAGTGATGCCTTATGCTCAGGTGGCTAACCCCCCATCCACTTTCTTCGGGAGGTGTAAGACGCGAATCTTCCCAGAGGGCAAGCTGTGAAGATTTCATCAGTCTTCAATGACTCCACTTGTGCGTGGTTCGTCTTTTGACACATGTCCGGTTAATTCAGTTTGTGCTGTGCCAAGGTCAAGAGACGAACCTTGTACCGAACTGGGGAAAGTGTCACTTTACGGTCGAGGAAGGCATTAGATTTCTGGGAGGCAGGTGTGGAGCCTGGGGTGCATTAAGTAGATCCGGCAAAGGTTTCTAAGTATTTGAGGTTTCTACACCTGGGGTCCTGTGATTCGAGTTCGTGCTTTCTTGGACATGCCGGTTTTTACCGACGCCATCAAGGATTTCTCTCAAATAGCCAAACCATTTGACGAATCTACTCGAAAGATGTCGAGCTTCAAGCGCTTGATGAGTCTCTTTGTACTAAGGCTTTGAAACTCTTAAGAAAGCCCTTACTGCCTTCTCATTGTGCAAGCCCGGATCGGGAGCTTGCCTGGAACTGACGCGATGCTAGTGACTTTTCTGGGAGTCGCCCTCGGGCGACTCAGCTGGGTGGAGTGCTACATGTGATAGCCTATGCAAGTAGGGACTCGGGATGATGCTCAACGAAACTACGCAACTACCGAAAAGGAAATGTTACCGTGGTATTTGCTTTGACAAGTTCCGTCTCCTACTGACATGTAATAAGGCAAGAAAGGGTGTATACCTGATCATTCTCGCGGTCCCAAGATTTCGACGAGTAAGAAGGATGCTGAGCCTGTGCTCATTAGGGCGGGTGTCAGCTCTTCCTCAGAGTTTCGACCTTGAGACGAAAGAGAAGAAGGGACCCGGGAGAACCTGGTAGCCGACCATCTTCACGCCCCTCCCTCCCGACAACTGAGAAGATTCCTATCTAGGACGATTTGAGAGAAGAAAAGCTTCTTGTTCGCCATTACGAACAATGAGATTCCATAGATCGATTATGCAAATTATTCGGCTTTGTGGGATCAACCTCATGGTTTTACTTCCCAACAAAGGAAGCGGTTCTTAAAAGAAGTTTCGAGGTTCATCTCAGATGATCCGCTCCTTTTTAAGAAGTGTACTGATGGCATGTTTAGGAGGTGTGTTCCTAATCATGAGACGGCTCTGCTTTTGCATCAGCGCATACTGGGCACGCGTGGAGGACATGGCAGCAAGCAAAACTGCTGCTAAGGTGCTCCAATGTGGCATGCTCTCGGCCAACATTGCATAAGGATGCCCACCCGAACATTTGTGGTGGCTTGTGATAGATGTCAACGGAGTGGTGGCATCACAAAGCGACACGAGATGCCTCGCAACATTCTTCGGTGTCGAGCCGCTTCGATGTCTCGGGGGTCGACTGGCTGGGCCCATTCGTTCCTTCCCCGTGGGAATGTATACATTCTTGCCGCGCCGACCACGTGACCAAATGGGTAAGCCACGTCTCTCCCACCAATGACCATAAGGTAAAGTCACCAAGTTTCAAGAAGATCATTCTCCTCATTTGGTGCCTCGTAATAACCGCGATCATGGTTCACACTGGCCAAAAAGCAATTAGAAGCCTTATTGAAGAAATACGGGTGAATCACAAAGTGGCTTCCTTACCACCCCCAAACACAAGGCCAAGTCGAGGTTTCGAATCGAGAGGTTAAAAATGTTCTCAGCGCGTGGTCAATAGGACACGAAAGGATTGGTCTTTCAAACTGATGACGTCCTCGTTCTTCGCACCGCTTTAAGACGCCCATGGGGCACCACTCCCTATCGCCAGGTATGGCAAGGCATGTCATTTCTGCCGGTCGGGAGCTTGAGCACAAGGCGTCGTGGGCGCTAAGGAGCTCAACATGGATCTACACTTCGCGGAGTAAGCTCGAAAAGAAAGGCTAAGTGTAACCGGAGTGAGCCTCGTTGACGCATACAGAGTTCTAGACTATACAAAAGAGCAAACGAAGAAATGGCACTCACAAATCGGATTCAACAACGAGATTCGGATTTGGGGACAAAGTCTCGTTGTTCAACTCAAGACTAAAGCTTTTTCCTGAAAGTTAAAAAGTCAAAGTGAGCTCCTGTCCCTTCTCCGTGCCGAAGACTACTCCTTATGGGGCTTATGAGGTTATGGGTGAGAACGGTCCATTCGGGTGAACGGTCAACGTTAAAGCTCTACCATGATTCGCATGTCAAGCCGCTCCATTGGTTGCTTGATTCGACACTGAAAGCAACTCTCATGATGCCATGTAACTCTTTTTAGTCAAGCTAATGACTTAAAAACAAGCGCTACACCCGAGGCAACCCAAGCTTTCATCTTTCCTCTCTTTCATTTCTTTTTATTTTTTCCTTGTTAGTTACGGTTTTGATTTATCGGCCGACTACGAGAGGTACATTGGAACATCTGAATTTTTATGAGAAGTTTGAGTGAATTTCAGTGTTTTGGAGACGAAATACAAAAGACATCGTGGCCTTGGAGCTGGGTGCCCGCACTGCTCAGGACTGTGGCGCCTCAAGACATGAGAAAAATTTTCGAAAAAAAATCTTTTGGTGCGCCCGCATCACAGACAGCGGTGCCTCGCACTGGGGCCTCTTGCACACGATGCTGTAAAAAACAGAAGACTTTGGTGCGCCCGCACCAACACAAGGTGCGCCCGCACCACTTCGCCGACCGGCTTGACAAAACAAGAGACTGCAAAGCCTCGGCAGACTAGGATTGTGGTGCCTCACACTTCCAGTTTTACACAAATATTTTTTGAAAAACAGAAGGGAGAGCCCGCACCTCCCTCGTTGGTGCGCCCGCAGCACGTATTTGAGTGTCTTTCTACAGGCGGCTACACTGGGAGAGGTGCGCTCTCACACCAAACCGCCGGGCAATATTTTTCAGCTCTCTCCTCCTCTCCTCTTTCTCCTCACATTTTCAAACTCTCACACTCACTCTTCTTTCTTTCTTCTCCTCTTTAGACCTGGCGACTTTAAGTACCCTTTTCCGCGATTCTCTTCAAGGGCAATCTCCCAAAATCTTCATCACCATCTTCTACAACATTCAAAGCACAAAATCGGGGTTTTTGAAGGATTCGATTTCTAGGGTTTCAAAATTGGGGATTTTCATCTCCATGTTGGTAACTTCCTCTAATCTTTGCTTTTTCATCAATAATCTAATAAATTGGACTTCTAGTATGTTTTCTTTTCGATCGAGACGTTGTTTTTCCTAATTTCTTTGGATTGCTCATGAACTTTTGTCATTTTTGTGCTCTGTGATGGTGAACATATGCAATTTTTTGTGGTTTGTGATAAATTCATAATATTCTTACTTTGTGAGAACTACACATGAATGAGGTGTTGTTGTTTATGTGCATAATTGTGGTCAGCTTGTATGTATCATTTGCTGCAAAGTCTTTTTTTGAGTAGAAACTTTCATTTGCTGGGGGCAACTTTGTCAAGCAAATAATCGCGTGACGCTACCATAGATCTAAAGCCACATTTTTCTTTGTGTGTTTTTGTTTTTTCGCGTGTTTCTTTGTGTAGAGAGTCCGCTTATGGTTGTGTTCCTTGCACAGATCATCACTTCTCCTTCCCTTTTTGCCAAACATATATTCTTTTTCACTACGGGAAGAAGTGGCATGAAGGCTCATCCAGCCCCAGTGAAAGACTCCGGGTCCTCTTTCACAAGGACCTTCGTCTAGCTCGCATCCCCCTCCCTTATGCTCTGTGCTTCCAAACGCCGCTCATAAACAAATTCTTCCAACAACTTTCAGCGCACGTTCGTCCCACTGTTCTATGACGCATTACCGCAACTACCTTAACATCGAGCTGATGAGCGGTGGACATGGCAGCTAATGTCGGGTTATCTGACTTCCTCGATATTCTGTGGAACTGGCTCTACGATCAACTCACTGGAAGCTTGCAGGCACGTTGAACGAAGTACGTGACAGGTGCTCTAACTATTCAATTTCGCATGTTTAATCAAACAAGAGCACTGGCTTCGATCACCCCGCAGAAGCTGGGATGGACCCTCGAGCCCCCGCGATGCCCCTTGAGCGTCATCTCCGGTGTGGATAGCACGAGCAAGAGTGGTGGGCAAAGATCACCACAACGGTACGACTTGCTTCGAACGAACTCGGCCCAAAGGCCTGAGATCATCCACCTGCTTCTCCGATACTTCCATAGGATGTTGGTTTACACCATCTTTCCTAAACAAAAAGAAGTCGGGCAAGCCATAAGTGACGTGAGTCATTGTTCTCTCGGTTGGTTGCATCGACGGGGCTCACCATAGAGCCCGCATAACTTTGCCAGCCTCCTCAACCGATCCGTTGTGAAATTCGGGGGTACAACGGTGATCGGG